>JAGDQP010017811.1:21489-37775 GCA_022664845.1 Lepisma saccharinum | reverse complement strand
CTATATATATATATATATATATATATATATATATATATATATATAGGTAAGTAGGTAGGGAGCTATGTTGCCTGTTGAAATCCGTGCGTTATATTTTATCCCCCCCTAGCTAAAAAAGTTTAACTCGCACACGGCGTAGTTTCTTTCCAAAATGTCTCTTAAGATATTGAACAAGAAACAAAGTTTAGATAATGGTACTACTGAGTTCGTTTCATGAAACGTCCTTACCAATGAATAAGGTTTTCATTGTTGTAAAACATCTCTAAAATCATTTAAATGTTATTAGAAATGGAAGAACAAAAACAAAACTCAAAGTTCATGTATAACATGGTATTAAATAAAAACAAAAAAACAATATTTCAGGAATCAAATCTCCCGTAGTAGAAAGATGAAAATTGATTTATTGGTTTGCTAAAAAAAAATAAAAAAAATAAAGCGTAGTTTTTGAGTTTCAGGTGCCCAAAGTTTTCACGGTATCACCCCTTCCCCGAGAACCTAATTCATATAAACATTTTACCTCCTCCCCGCAAAAAAAAGTAAGAGAGAAAGAAGAATCTTGCTGACGTCACTGAGATTGCTTTGTTTTAAACAGTAACAGTGCATAAAAATTAATAGAAGCAGTGTTATAAACGGCGAACAAAAAACTAAACGGCACCGAATATCCTCACTCCGCTCCCCGAAACTTGGCGCTGGGTCCTCCACTGGTCACAACTGACGTAATACGTCATCAAATAGTGAAGGCAAATGACAAAGTTACCAAAAGGTGTTTTGCGTAATGATTGCGTTTCACAAGTGCACTTTAGAAGGAAATTTCTCATAAAGGCATTCCATTGGCCATGGAATTGATGATATAAAGATACGTTCTGACAGGTCTTCATTTCAATTGTTAATTCTATTCAAATATATTCTTTGAGCACAGCTTTGAATCTCATTTGCAAAGATCAATAAATTGCTTATACTAAACTTTCTCCAATGACTTCTGTAGCATTGACAGCTGCAGAATGTATCTCTCTGAGAGAAAAACAAATAATGTAAAAACATTTTTTGCTGATTTTCCAAGAACTCATTGGAGAAAGAATTGTTCTAATACTGTGTACCTGAGATAATCAAATAAATACTAATTTGGGTGTATTTTAAAAACAAACAAAGTACTATAAGTACCTTTCTGAAAATGTGTGCAAAATATCTCTACTACAACCAATACAAGTTGCACTTTTTAAAACTATGTATATCTATGAATTCGTGCGGGTATTTACTTATGTATTTCCAACTGATATGCCCACCCGTTGCTGTGGGATCAAATATATTCGATAGGTATCCCATATAACCACCAAATATACATGTTCGAACTTGAAGATGTTTACGTGAAGTTTGGTGCGATACGTTTAGAGTTATGGAATCAATGTGAAAAATTGATTAAAGAAACGAACTTGGCATTGTCAAGTAAGCAGCAATACAAACAACCTGGAGTACCTCTATGGCGTGTCCCAGTACCTAATGCACATGTATGCAAAATTTGGTATAAATGAATAGACGCGTGCAGAATTGTATAAGTAGCCTACAAATATTCATTATTAAATATAGGACCTATAGATGTATAACATTCAAATATCATTTCCCCTTATTCCAGTTTCGAAATCCTACCAATTTAATAGCATTTCAGGTTAGTGAACGAACAGGGCCTATGATATAAGTGTATGTTGAGCATTTAAAAAATAATAAAATTGAAAATCTATCTTCATTAGAATGCAGGTAAAAAGATTGGTGCATATGCATTAGAAGTAAGTGTTCCAGCATAAAAAGAAGGAAAACAGTCCGGAGCAGTTAGTGGCCGCTTTCTCTTCCTCTGCTAGCCAATCAGCACTGACCAGTAGCAAAAGAAGACGATGACCATATAAACATTGGTTGAACACGTACGACTGAATGAATATTAAAACCTGTTATGTAGGACAAAGAATGCCTTCGAGCAGAAGCAACATACGCACCACGTGAATACTGCTAAATGGCATTCGAAGGAAATCAAAACTGCATACATTTTCTGGAATAGAGGATATTTTTTTTAAAGCATACTTTTGTCAATAAATTCTGTTTTGCTAAATATATATCAGATATATAAATTAGTATGGTTCAAATACATAGCAACGTGAAGATAACCTTTGCGACTGCGATTAATATATTTCAAGTGACGTCATCTGGATGAAGGTGAAACGTTATATTTATTTTTTCATGAACATTTCTGCAAAAGGAATTATCAGATAAAAGTACCACATAAAATAAACAGAGCGAGGTACTTTGATGATAACCTCGGCCCGTCTCTGATTCGAATTGCAATGTTGTTACGGTCATATTTGTGGTTGAACTGTCTCCAATTTGAATTGAAAATGCCCTTCATCCTGTATTGCCATATTTTTTTATCTGATAATTGAGATTAATTAGTTATCCTGATCCTTTGTTTGATAGTCCTTCCTTCATCGATATTATTGAAGACCTATGTTATGGTGCACGAAATTATGTAGAATTCAATCGCTTCACAACAAATTATAGTCTAACGGTACATTAAAACAGAAATTATTATAAATGGGTCAAAATAATCCTTGTATTATTTTTCATGAGTACTTGGTCTATTTTCCGATATTTAGTACCGTCAATGCCTGTTTAAATGAGTGACCCTTAGCTGATGTAATATAACTGCTTCTCTACATTTCCAATGTATTACATTCTTCTAGTTACAGTAAATGGAGTTTAATAATTAAGGCTTCTGTTGTACTAAAAGTGCTTAATAATGAAACGTTAGTATGGTAAATATTTCCTAGAGTTCCTGGACATAATGATATGAAATTAGCCTATAAGAAAACTGGAGAAAATGATTTAACATTAACCTGATAGACATTTCGACGTCTTAGGATTATATCAACGCATCTCCATCGAATTTTAATACGAGATAATTTTAAGCTGACAGTTTCCTACAATAATTGGAGAAATTAATATTAACCTGACAAACAGTCCTTGGTTAACTGAAGAATCTCTCTCTATAAAATTGAAAGTGGGTATGTGTGCGTGACCATCGCGCAAAAAGTGCTGGACCGATTGAAATGAGTTTTCGCATATGATCAGACACTCAACCGGACTGGGAATTTATCATATCACTTTGATTCTAAAATTATGATCTTCAGAGATAATCGACCATCTAATTATCCATTGAATTCCAATGGCGGTAGTAACAATGAAAAGCAAAGCATGCGGCAACCCACACTACAGTGTTGTTGGACGGGTTGACTACCTCCAAGTGATAAAATATGGCATGACTATCAATTCACTAACAACGTCTATCTTAGAGAACACACCCCTAACAAAGCTGATTGGTGACAGAGACAGTCCCGATGACTTTTGCCAGCATGTTTTATTCACCCCGTACAGCGGTTGGGCAAATCACCTACTATTACATAAAATCACAATATTACATGTTCCTCTGGATGTGTGTTTTAACCCTGGAATCATAACGTAAAATTTATAGCCTGTAATCATAACCGTTAGTCAATTTTTCGACCATTATTTATTTAAGCGTATTAATATTTACCATTTATTTGGTACAATGCTACTAATGAATCAATTGTAATACTCTAAAATAAATAATGGTCGTTAAATTGACTAACAGTTATGACTGCAGGCTTCTTTCTCACATTCAGAAACATCACTGTCTGCACTGTCTTCACTGTCGCTTTCACTGAAATTTATAATCTGTTCAATGTCACTGGGAGAAAGAGTCTTTCTGGTGGCCATTTATAAAACAAAGCAGCGCAACACTAAAAGAACAGAGTGAAAGAAACGTAAGGACAAAAGTATGACGAAAGAACAGCTGTTAATCTGAACCCTTCGTAAAAATGAACACTGAGCGCCTGTAGCTATAACAAGCGTCTCGACTAATGCGACAAACACGTCATAATAATACGAGCCGCCGTAGCTCACTGGGAGAGCGTTGGCGTGGCATTCGGGAGGTCGTGGGTTCGATCCCAGCGGCCGACCACCCTGACTGACACGAGGTATTTCCAGGGTTTTTCCTCAGTCACATTAGGAAAATGCCTGGCTAGCACCTTCAACATAGGCCTTGGCCGACACTTTACCTAATCCTTTCCCTTCCACTATCCCGGCCTGAGCCTTACATGCCTAAAGGGCATAAATAAATTTCAAATTCCAAGTATATCATAATAATGTGGTCTTATCAATATTAACACATTAAAATATATTGTCGCTAGAGTTCAGTATATTTGTAGGAGGGCTGTGTTGCCAAACTGATATGTATAAATTTTTCGAATCGTTAAGATTCCAGGGTTAACTCGCCACCTTGAAATCAACAGCGCTCGGGTTTGATTTCCGGAACGCACACATTAAAATTTACGGTTCACAACCCACTTAAAAAATTTAGGAACCATTCTCAGCCCATCTTTTTTCGATTCAAGGTAAAGGATCATCGGTTTACCATATTTAAGAACCTTCTAACTATATCCTTGTATATGGGCAGAATATAACACATCATTAGTATATCTCACACATCGAACCAATATGCCAACTTGCAGTTGTGAATCTCCTTCAGAGACATTTTGTCGCTTATCACGGAGACCTTCGCTGAATTGTGGAAACAGGGATTTTCTAAAGCGTCTTTTAGAAATGTGTAAATATTCCTAAAATTCAATAAACTTTCATAGATCTCGTTTTGTTTGGTCTATTTTAGTAGCTATTGACATCGACCCGCCCCAATTATACAAGTGTAAGATATTTGTAAAAAAATTAACAAGTATCCATGGCCCAGACGGGTAACGAAGCCGCCAACCTGCGTAAGGTAGACAAACGCCTTAGTCCACACCACTATTAAGGTTGACTCTTAAAATCCGAATCATGATTTGTAAAAATAATCGCTCAAAATAGCCAAAAAGAAAGGAATTATTGCTATTCGTTATGGTAAATGATTCAGTTTCATAGAAGAAGAAGAAGAAGAAGAAGAAGAATCCAACTCCTTGATAATATTAAGGAAGATAAATCGTATGTTGAGATGAAAACGAAAGCGCAAGCTCAGAATGAATGGAGAAGGTTTAGCTTGCCTTGAAGGACATAACGCTTTAAGAACACTGATGATGATACTTTTCTCTATTACGTCATATAAACAAAATTATCCTACAGAAGAAAATATATTTATCAACTCAACTTTATAGTCGAAAGATAAACAATACATGAAGTTTTGAAAGGAATACTTTGTATCAGAGTCCACATTCACTACGAATTCTAATTAAAATTAATTCGTCTGACCGCAACAAACTATTACGTAACTGAGGCCTTTCCAATCAGTTAGCGCCTCGTGAAGAAATGCTGACTCATCTAAATGATGTACGTGTTGTTCACTGCAGGAACAAAAAGGATTCTT
Organism: Lepisma saccharinum; assembly: GCA_022664845.1. Taxonomy (NCBI): domain Eukaryota; kingdom Metazoa; phylum Arthropoda; class Insecta; order Zygentoma; family Lepismatidae; genus Lepisma; species Lepisma saccharinum. The sequence continues at coordinate 32,359 of JAGDQP010017811.1, read as the reverse complement.
TGGCGAAAAAAAATCAAAAGCTTCTTTTTTAACTTCAAATTTCTTTTTGAAATGAAATTCGTTTCAAGCTTTGCAGTAATTACGATGTTAGGAAGAAAGAAAGGTACAGTCATGATCATTAATTTGTATGTCTTCTCAAAATGGGCATGGATTATTAATGAATATATCAAGTTGTAAAATTAATTAATTATAGTGAGAAGGTTTGGTAGTGTAACTAACTCATGATTGATTATATCAATTGCTTCAGATAATTTCTGTAATTAATTATTTTTGACGACCATCGTATTGATGGTTTGTGTACTAGTCCAGTCTTGCTTTTCCGGGCAAAAGTCTATCACTACTTGCCAGAGCTAAAACCGGATCACTTTTCCAAATAACCAGACAGACTTTGTGAGGAGGCGCACCGATCATGGAATAGCCTCAGATCACGTTACTACCTCAACAGGCTGTTATTTGCAAACCCCTAGGTATACTTTATTCTTTGCAGTGATATGAGACTGTTTCCACATTTTATTGTTATTGTTAGGAGATTTTCGGCGTAGAGGTTTTCGTGCTCTGGGGATAAAATTGCTGTCTCTGACACCCCCTCAAAGAAACACTGTTCAAACGCAACAGTGTAGAATAAATAAAAATAAAATCTCTGGTTTCCTTTCCAGGTCACAGCGTCGAAATAGGGTAACCGGGCCTAAAACTTGACCTGGTTGATCCGTTTCAGCTCTGTTTCTATCAGTGATTCCGCCAGCCTCCCTCAATAGGGGAAATTACCCCCAAAATGTCGACAACACTCCCAACTTAAAAATTTTTTGCTGTGAAAAATGGATAGAAATCGTCTAAAACTCCACTTACACCCCCCCCAAACTGAAAATCCTGGCGGAAACTCTGGTTACTATAGAAGGAACAACCGTATTGTTTTCAATATAGTTATCATCATTACTTTCTGTAGAAGTGCAACAGTTCTTGTAGTATTAACCGTTGTTAAAATGAAAATACACTCACAATGGCATGTAATTTTTGTTCACTTATTTACAAAAAAAAAAAAAAAAAAAAGGCATTCGATAATGCTAAATGTTCTACTACGATACGTGAGTGAAAGGAAAGCAAAGACGAGGAAGTTTCTGAGAAATTAGTTCCAATACTTTCCACATACAAACAATGTTTATTGAGAAGTAACAAATATTTGTTACAATAGATGTCAGGCAATGATTTTTTCTCGGTTGTTTGTGTGGTTTAGTAAGACTGTCATTGTAAGACAGACGAGGACAATTTTTAAAATGTACGGAAGAAGATATGAACACAGATCTCCTAATACGAAGCTTACAATATTATGCACTACACTACGTCGATGGTAAGTTAAAGGCACAGAAAATTATTTTCAGCACGAAGCTAAGGAGGAGAAGAAACAAATTTTATTCTTAAATTACCTTTTTATTTCATTTTGCGACGAGCGGCCGTAGCTCAGTTCCTAGAAAGTTTCTGTCCTGAGAACGATTCAAACAGTACCTATCCTGACTGACGTTTTCACAGAGCTTTTGCTCAGTCATACCAGACAAATACTGGGATGGTACCTACAAACTAGACCCTGGCTGTTTACCTTGCAATATCGTCTTCCCTCCCCTACCCGGCCTGAGCCTGAGATGACTAAAGGTCATAAAGAAAATTTGATTTAATTCAATTTTCAATTTGTTTCTATGTGCAGTATATTTTTCTTGAAAATATTGGTTATTTCTGTTTTCTGTTACAAATATGAGCATATAAGCTGAAGGAAGCTTGAAACAAATAATTTGCTTGTAAAGAACAAACATGAAGAAATGAAATATAACAGATATTCATTGAATTGAATTGATTTATGGCCTTTAGACCTCTAAGGCTAAGGCCGGAATTGGGTAAGGGAAAGGATGCGGGAAGGAGTCGGACAGGAACTTATTTGATGCTACCATCATGACATTTTCCTGGTGTGACTAAAAAAACGGGAAAACTCCAGTCTGCTGTTATCAAACTAAGGACCTAGCGAATGGGAAGCCAACGCTTTACCCACTGAGCTACGGTATTTGGAAAAATAGAGATACAATAACTATTTTGTATACTATTATCTGGTTGATTTAAGATGTAATCTGAAAGAATTATGCATCTAATATGTTTCGCATTATTGCTTGTTCTAACAAACTTTAATTAAGTTAGTTATAACAACCAAGCCACTTACATTGTTCCACCAAGTTTGTTTGATGCTTGTTTATTAAGTTTAACACAATATAAAGTTTGACAAGCTCAAAGCAGTGGCTGACAAAATTGTTGCAAGTTGGCATGCTATCTGGATTAACATTATAATATTGTACGTTACACTCTGCACTGAATCCTGAACCGCTCGTACCGGAAGCGAGAACATTAATCACTTTTAAAAGAGAATCTCACTACTTTTTTAAATGGATTTCCAAATCTGCATCCATAAAACTGAGTACTTAACGGAATCTCACTAAATTCAGAAGAGCGGAATTTCCGCTCGAATTGAGGGGAATATTTGATCTTATACAAAAGCGGGAAGAGGGGCCATTCTTTTAGAGCTGATTCAAGAAAAGAAAAAGATTCTCATCGAAGAAAAGATTTGAAATTTCCGCTCCAGAAAAGATGGGATCTATGGCAATTCTTTTCTAAGAGAACGTCATCTTTTTTTTTTAGATGAATTTCCATGTATTAGGATAAAATAATCATCTTTTAAACAGGACAACTTCGCAATACAATATTGACAATATAAAAAGAAACAAAAGGGAGCATGAGTTCATGAGTAGTAAGAAAGAGAAATAGTGTTCTTATGAATGGAAAAGAGTAAACTTTGAACCTTCCGGCCAGGGATGCAACGCCTTATTCCCTACGCTAGCCGCGCACTGCTAGAGAAAGCCTTCGAGAGTCTCTTTGATCTCGTCAAGTACTTGGGAATAACATTCGAAGATTTCTTGAATAAATTTCACTCCTGACCCTTTTTACACGTTTTTTGTCACTGAAATAAGTTATCAGGTCTTCTGTTGTCAGTTTTAACTAAACACCATTAACTTCTCAGTAAGGTTTTATCTTTCGGTAACCTTCGCGGCAACAAATAGATGAAAACGAATTTGTCCAGTGCCGATGATGCATTGTGAAACACTCTAAAAAGATTACAAACCGTCTGCAGTTTTTTCAAGTTTGAAGAAAACCAGAAAGATCACATATTCTATCTAAAGTGAGATCGTTTCGTTGAAATCCACACACTTTTCTATTGAAATTCAATAGTTTTCAATGAAATCACTTTCTCGTCGAAGAAAGTGTAAAAATTTCCGATCTTCTGAACTTATAATATCTTAGATGTCTCATTTACAGACCCTATTGAACCTGTCTTTTCAACAAGCAGCTCCCGTAGTCTAGTTGCGAGAATATCTTATTTTATATTATCAGTTAAAAGGCAAGGGAAATTCAAGTCACGTTCATCTTCCTGACTAAGATTTTCCTCAGTCCTACAGTATTTGGAATACATGCTCTGACCAATTTTCTCCACACCCTCTTTCCTTCAGATATGTTCGCAGAGGGACGTCATCCCCCAAACATGTAACTGACGTAAACCAAAGAGGTCTCTCTACAGCTCGATAATTTAAATAAACATAAAACAATAAATCGAGTATCTTCTCAGTAATTAAAACCATTTAAAGAATAAAACAGGCAGTATTGGTTTCCCATGACTTTCACTTTTTACAGTGTAGATATACTTTCCGTCACACAAGAAATATCGTGTCATTTAATACGCATGCAGAGACACATACACAAAGAGAGCCTGTCCTCAGTTGATGCTAATGTGATCTAATGTCTTCATTAGTGATAGAACTAAGTCCTTGTTCGTGACAGTCAAGAAGAGGAACGTATGTGAGTATGTATACTCATTGGCACTTACTTATTTTGTGGCTTTAATTAAGAAAATAAGTAAAAAACAACTAAAATATGTGGTGGACAAATAAAACGCGATGATTAATGGAACGGAAAAGAGAAAGGATTTGAAAATCAACGCAAAAAAAAATAATCGAAAAGGAGGTCAGTAGAAATGCCGTCACTTACGTTGGAAGTACCCACTGAATACTGCTTCTGCTGCAGAACGAATCCATGCATGTGTATGTGTGTGTTCGATGGCGGTCAACTACCTTGTCTATAAGAAGCACTTTCTACGCTTACACAAACTAATCTAAGGAAGGAAATTGTTAAATAACAATTATAGTGCACACACACACATACATACACATATAATAGTCATAGGCATAGATATAGTGAGCTCTCCAAACAACACTGGGATAATTCAGATGCTTCCTCCTCTTTTACATGAGATTTCAATTTCTCCTCCTTCAGAATTAAACTTCTGTTTGTGTCATTCAGTTTATTTGCTTTACTGAAACAAAATTGTTTCACAAATAGTGTCAATGTATTAATTAAGAGGAGAGCCCTTCATTTTATGAAGATTAGAGATGGTTTGGAACGAAAGAACAGATAAAGGAAGTGATCTCATGTGCAGTTTTCTCTACAATATCATTTGTCAGAAATGTTGATATTATTATCAAGAGATACATACAATTAAAATGCATGAAAAGGAATTGTGCATTTGAAGTGCATTATTTTATGTTTTATTTTATGACGATGTATAATGTATATAATAAAGTCAGCTGTATTTTATGATGATGTATGATGTATCCCACGCAATAGCTCCTTCAATTTTGGTATTAGGTCGAAATCAAACGGAGAAAGGTCTGGTGAATAGGATGGATGCTCCAGTACTTCCCATCCTCACCGCGCGAGAAGACATTCCCACACAGCACCTAACTCAAAAGTGAATCAAGCTTGCTTTCACAAGTGTGACAACTAAATGGAAGCTTAGCAAATCAAACCAGAAAGGTTTTAACAAGGTTGAATCATAGTCTGGTTTACAAGAATCCAGGTTGAAAAATCCTTAACAAAACAAGGATGACAATCAGGTTTTAAGAGGGATTCAAACCCTCAACTTGTCATAGTAAGGTTACTTCAAGGCTGTGTCGTACTTGAACTTAGGTTGCTCTACTGTTATTATGACCATCATTGTGTCATCTACAGTGAGAGAAATTTACTATTTCAATAAATCGAACGATGTATATTTTTGCAGTAGGTTTAGAAGAAAACGTGATCTTTATTACATCGTGTCTTCATTCGTCTAATTCTCTCGCCTTACGTACATTTCTCTCGTGTTCAAACTTGTATGGTGCTGGATTTGAACTTGTAACCTTACGCTTAGAAGTTCGTCCCCTTAACCATTCAGCTACTGATTCAGCTGCCAGCGATTTTCTCATTACATACACATTTTCACGATCGCATTCCCGCAGCTAAAAAGGTCTGACAACTCCTAGAGATAAATGGCTCAGTTGGTAGAGCGCTCACCTCTTGAGCTAGGGGTAGTCGGATCGATCCCTGCTCATGGCATGCGGGCTTTGTGGTGGACAAACACCGTGTGCATGGGTTTTCTCGGGGTGCTCCCGTTTCCTCCCACTTTCTTCATTCCACCAATTCATCCCATCATCATCCATATGGCCTGAGCCATAGTTGCCTAAAGGCCTTAAAAATATATTCAATTCCTAGAGCTAAACACGCGTAACTGTCTGCACAGCCAGTGAATCAGAAGAGGGCTGCGGTAACGTGTACTGTTTTCGGAATGATTTCATTGCGTATATGTATTTTTAAATGAAACCTAGTATCCGTGAATTGCGTCAGATTAGGCTTACCATATTTTGATTTACTTAAACCGGGACATTATCTGCGATGTAGCGTTGACTTCGATTTTCCGAAACAAGGATGCTAAAGCAATAATAATAATAATAATAATAATAATAATAATAATAATAATAATAATAATAATAATAATAATAATAATAATAATAATAATCTGAACAACACTGACAAGCGAGTGCATTCGAGTCTTGTTGTCAGGCATCCTTTATTTATTTATCTACGTCTTCCAAGGTTTCCATCACTTTCAGCAGGCAAATGCCGAAATGGTACCTTATGAAAACCCACGTTACTACCTTTAAAATCCACATCCCAGAAGAATGTTCAATGAGGGCCCGATGTTCCCACACCTTGTGATAGACTTAGGCTGTAGTTCCCAGTTGCCACTCCAGCCCATGATTTTTATTATTATTATTATTATTTTAAATTAAATTCGGGTTTAAAATCAATTTTACCTTAAAGTTAGTCTATTACAAGTCTTATACGCGTACAAGTAAATATTAATTCATTATTATATCTACGGGACAACTTACAAACCTTCCGGGACACTGGGTCAAAACTTCAAATAGGCCCTAGTTCTCTTTCCAACCACTATTTATACTTAGTTCATCAGATCGCAAGAGATTGCTGTGAATCGGTATAGAAATTATTCCTCTGGAAGTGGACAATATTGAATGACTTAGAGAAAAAACTGTGTACCATCGGTTGTAATGAACAGAAAACACCAAACCTGATTGTTCTAACCTATTTCTGTGTAAAATTATGGACATGTGGGCAACGAAAAAAATCTAATCTGACTTTTCTAACCTACGTCAGTGAATTGTTGAGAAATGCAAAAGGGACAAATTACTTGATAAAGAAGAAAATGCATATTTCCTTTTTAAAAAATGAAATGAAAAAAAAAGTCGCATGGCCAGTTATATAACCATTGCACTACGGCATTCCTTTCCCCTTTTTTCATTGTTATTTATGCTTTAAGAAGTTCAGCACAACGGAATTAGATCCCTGAGTCACGTAGTAACGTGGCAGAAACTGACGGAGTTTAGCTTGTATAGTAAAACACTCTTATCACGTCATGGGACTTCACGGCACTAATACCAGAGCGGCAATGCAACGAAACAAAATTCAAACAGTTTTCAAGTTAAACAAGTTTCCTCGTATAGCTGGTTGTTCCAATTCCAACAAGTATGAATTAGGTCACTTAAAACAACCAGCAGCAATGTTGTTCAAACAAGCCACTTATGTTGTCCCAACAAGGGAGTTTCATGTGTGTTTGTAAAGTTCAACACGATATTAAGCTTGACAAGGTGAAAGCAAATGACTGACAACCTTGATGCAAGTCGGCATGCTATCTGGGATTTTCTTTTTGTCCTAACACGATAAATGAGATACCGTAAGAGGGGGTGACTTTGTGACACACCACTATTTTTTTTCTTATTTCGAATCTCCAAACGCATTCGTAATGGAAGGACAGCAGAGCGTGTTATCAGTGGGTGGACGCTTCAATATCATGTAAAATTAAGTTTGTTTTTACATTTTTTGCTTGAGATATTATTGAAATAAAGAAGGTTTGCGGGGTGACTTTGTGACAGCTCGACTCGAAGATAGCCTGACTTCCAGGAGCACCCACGTTATACATCCGTTCATCTAGGAACTAAACAAGAAGAGACAAGTTGTGACCAAACGCCAAGCATCGAAAAGGAAGAAGCTGAATGTCCCAGCAGGCAAGAGTATCGGCGCAATTGACATTGTAAACACAATAACCCAAAACACGACCGCTTCTTCTGAACCCCAATCAGCTGCAGATACATCCATCGGAAAGAGCAACAGACGAAAGAAGCGATAATCTTGCCTCAAAAGGTGTGCTTTCTGAGAAGAAATGGACGAAGACAGTGAAATCAGCGAAGCGTTTTCCCTCCGGGACCCTTCCGACCAAAGCCTGAACTTCGATGAAGAAGAATCCACCCCATCGGATATTAGTAATCCTCCGGCGTTCTCACTCCCCAGCGCCAACTGCTGTGCTACTCAAGAAAGCAACTTCAGAGTGAATGACCAGTACTTGTTAACTATGAGCGGCAGCTATTCTCTGGAAGAGTTGCTGATGTAAAATCTGATGGATATATAGTCAGCGTTTTGGAAAGGACAAAGAAAACTAGAGATGGCCTGCCAATCCAGATGAAATTCTGTGTTCAGAACATTAATTCCTCTTTAAAAATCAATCCTCCTAAGGAAACCAAGGACCACAGATTTGAATCCGTGATATATATCCATACCGTACATGATAACAAGAAGAGCTGTATAATTAACATCACCAGAATGTGCACTAATTTGCTAAATAAATGTTTAGTAGGGTTACTTTGTGACACTGTTTCTTCTCCATGGATTTCAGTCCAAAAGTACACGTGTCACAAAGTTACCCCGCAGTAGGGAGTGACTTTGTGACAATTGTAAATTCAAATTTCTCCGACGTTGTTTAAGATTTAGATTCGAAAAAGATTAAGATTAAGATTTAGAAGAAGGATGGAGCAATCACTATCACTAGTTAGTTTTGGATTCCAATCAGAGATGTTCTCCCGGGAGTGAAAAACCTCCAAAACTGTCACAAAGTGACCCCCTCTACGGTAAATTACAAATAATGCATGCAAATTATAAGGCATTAAAACATATATATATAGGCCTAATACCGGAAATGTAAACTCTACAAAAGAGCGAAAAAAGAAAATTGGAAGCTTTTGATACGTAGATATGGAGAAGAATGGGAAAGATCAGTTGGATACAGAAGATGTGGAATGAAAAAATATTGAATAGAGTAGAGGAGAGACGAAGAATACTGGAAACAATAAAGACCATAAATAGAAACTGTTTAGGACATTGGCTGTGAAGAGATTATATGCTGAGGAATGCAATTGAGGGAAAGAGGAAGAAGATAAATCCAACCCCTTGCCAATATTAAGGAATATATATCGTATCTTGAAATGAAAACGATAGCGCAAGATCGGGATAAATGCAGAGGGCTTAGTTTGCCTTGAAGGACCTGCCGCTTGAGGCAGAATACTGATGATGATGATAGATTATTTAAATAAGAAAATATGCATTCAATTTGTTCCGCTTACCAAGTGTTTAGATACAATTTTGATGGTTTATTTAACACATTGAAGATACTTTATTTGAGATTTCATTCCGAATTACATTCCATTATGCGTTATGTTCAGCACACGAGACGTTTGGACATATTATCACGTGGGATATGTTTAATTATTTCGTCTAAAGGACTGTTTTAATACATTTAAATTTTCTGTGCGCAGACAAGAAAATTAGTAATTGATACCTGATCAGTGATTTACCTTCAACATCCCTCCAACACCTCCTATCCTCAGTATCAGTCACTTTTTTCTTCTTCGGTGATTCTGTTACAGAACAGGTTCAACGGAAAGGGCACCGACTGGAACGTCCACTGTCTTCTGCCTCGTTCTTCATCTGCTCATTCATTCTATCACATTCCCAATATTCTCAATCATCTTCCTCTTCCTCTACTTCCTTCGGTTTTCCTTTCTTTTAAATCTTATATGCAAACTATATCTTCTTAGGAAGTGTCCGACTCAGTGATTCCGCCAGACACCTAGTAGGAAGATGTAACCCTTCAAATTCTCGACAACAACCCCAACTTTAAAATTTTGGGGGTCAAAAATCAATATAAACCGTACAAAACTCCACTTATACCCTCCCAATTTTCACTTTACATTCCCTCCAAACTGGAAATTATGGCAGAATCTCTAGTCCGACTTGACTTCCGTTTCTCTATTATTCTCATGAGACTCCTCTTCTCTGAATGCAACACTTTCTCATCGCCCAACCCGTTTCTCTATTTGATCTCTATTCTTCACTGCAGTCACAGTTGGATTTTTTTCATAAACTTCTTCCCATGATTACTGTCCTTGTCTCCGAACCACAAAAGACCCCACTTCAAACAGTGCATTCCCTTTCCCAGTTCTCTTGGATTCTTTCCTGCATTAATTATGGCTCTCACTTTATTCAATAAATTTACTGACCTGAGTTCAAACCCTCGTCAAAAGAGCAGCAAAGGAGTCCCTGTAACTTCAGTATTACTCTCCACTCTGATGTGAAAACCATGGATAAGCAGCTGTAGTATGATCTCAGATGGCTTTTAGGCAGAGCCACAGTGGTCATTCATTTAAAGATTATGTTTTTGCTTTCTATATAGCGTGATTTAGGGGAAATTTCACTTTTTTTATTAATTCTAGTTAAGTTATGAGTTCATGAGTTAATCTACATTATCATCGATGAAATTATAAACTAACTAACTCTATGGCTTCTGGAACTCGCAAATTCATCGCCGCAGTAACAAACGCTCGCCATTGGATTCTATCCTGAGCAACATCAAGCCAGTTTTCATCACGAACAGCTACTTCTCGAAGATCTCTTCTAATATTGTCCTCCCAACGACGTATCGGTCTTCTCAATGGGCTCTTTCCATCCGACCTTCCAACCAGGATAGAATATAATCTTCGTTTTTCCTCCATCCTAACAACATGGCCTGCTTGCCTACCTTAGTCGTCGCGATTTCATTATTTTTGCAACATCTGGTGAATCGTACAATCGATGGAGTTCTTCATTATGCAGTCTTTCCGTCTTCCTCTGTCTCCTTAATCTTCTGCGTCATATATTCTCGCTTATTGTTTCTGAACCCGCGTATGGCGCTTCGTTTCACGTTATTGTAGTGGTTGGTATTTGCTTCACTTTTATTTCTTAGCCATCGCTGCCTTGCTTGCTTTCGTTCCTCATGAAGCTTAAGGCATTCTTCATCAAACCAAGGTTTGTTTTTCTGTTGTTTCTTCTCACCTACACGTTCCTTCGCTGTTTCACGAATTGCCTCCCACATTTTACTTACATCAATTTCATTATTAAAATCATTATTATTATTCTTACTCGAGTCGGCTAAGATTTCGAACCTATTTGAGAGTTCGAGTTGGTAATCTGCTTTTATGGTCGGATTATTTAATCGTTTAACTTCGAATTTCAGTTGTTTTGATCCCTTGCTTTCTCTGTTCGCGATGCATAACTTTTCCCTTACTTTTGTGATCACTAATTG
>JAGDQP010017811.1:0-15110 GCA_022664845.1 Lepisma saccharinum | reverse complement strand
ATCTTGTATAAGAGCAGATCTGATTGAAGATTTCGAAGACCTCCTTGACTTAAGAGCCAATCAGATTGCCAAGCCAAAACTATTTCTCCACCTTGCCTCATAAACTTACTCTGGTTAAACCGATGAAGCAACAGCCCAATTCGTCAGTTATCAGCACGAGTTCTTTATATACTATTGATAGTATTAGAGTAACAGTACTACATCTACAATCTGGAAGAAATGCTACGTCAGTGGCGGATCCAGAGAAGAGGCGCGGGTGGCGTATGCCCCCTCCTCAAGGAAAAATATGTTACTATAATATTATTTCAATAATTGAGCTCATAGAAAGCTTGTAATTTATTTGGTTTTAATAACAAATTGATTTTCTCGTTAGATTTACCTTAATGTGTCATATTCCATTATAGAATTTATGAATATGAAATGAAATATTATACATTTATACTTAGAAACTTCATTTACCAGCAAAATATCGAAAAATTCTCTGATCTATTCCTCAGATCAACGTCCGTTCCCCACATAAATTCTGGATCCGCCCCGAGATACATCTTCGAAGCGAGTATCTCTCTGGTTTTCTGAGAAGCTCTCGGAGTACAAAAGAGCTCTAACAATGCGCTACGTTCAGCGGGATAAGAAGCTGATATAATAAAAGTTTAATTTTGTGGCTAATAATAATTAAACTCCACCATTCTATAATCTATAGGTCTGTTACAATGCCTTTTAAATCATTGTTGCGGGAAAGAATTGTTAAACAAAAGTTATCATAGGTCCAAAATGTTCGTGAGTTATATACCTACTATGTGCACTTCTACTTCTGTTGATTCTGTACTTGAAGGAGTGTGACCTGACGATAAAATATGTATTGTAATGGAAAAAATCACCTCCTTCCCCCTTTCCGTTAATATAATTATTTGTACATTTTTATTTCATGTATAAGGCTAAATCAAGGTTTAAAGAAATCTTCAAACTTTAATGAAAAGTTAATATAAACACAAATCGTGTATAAAGTCATGTCTTACTATATTCATCAATTTTATGTCTTTATACATCGTTCTACAGATATGAATTCAGTCATAAAGTGGTTTCTACTTACGGAAGTGAGAAATATCGCATGAAAATCTCTGCTACTCGTATAGCCACACCGGAGGTAGAAGTCATTTTCACATTTCAATTGAAAAATTGCTTTTCGAATCTCTCCAGAAATCATTGAGATGATATTTTTTTTAATTTAATAAGACAGAGAGGGGCAATTGCTGCAATCAAGTTCAACGTACTGTTATTAAGAGGTTATGAGCATTATTGCGTCGACTATGCAAACCTTTCACATGGTACCTCTTTCTTCATAGCGTTTATAAATACTTACACTGACTTACTTTCACTTCTATTTCCAAACAGCTGTTAGCGCGTGATGTTATTAATTTTTTTCATAAAATTTAGGTTTCAACCAACACCCGTCGTAAAAGATTTATGTTGCAGTTTTGACGATATAAAGTTTAATATAAGTCAAGTAGTTAGCCATATGATTGCTGATTGATATTTGGGAACCTCCCTACTGGCAATTATATACATTTCCTTAGTGTCCTCCGGTTGTAAAGGGACACTTCCAATAATTAAAGGGACACTACCAATCATTAACGAAGAACGTGACTACTGTTTCGATACCTTTGAAAGAATATTGAATTTATTTATGGTCTTTAGGCATCTACAGCTCAAGCCGGGATAGGAGAGGGAAATTTATGCGAAAAAGAGTCGGCCAGGGCCTAAGTTGAAAAATCATTCCTGTATTTGCCTGGTGTAGTTGAGGAATATCCTGGATAAACCTCAGTCAAGATAATCGGAAACAGGGTTTGAACCCGCGTACCGATTCGAGGTCGGTGACGTTACCGCTTCTACTACAGGGGTCGGGTGAGTTCGATAAAAAATGAGTGACCCGAAGTTTATCGAGATATAGTATGAACAAAATGTGTTTAACTAATTCTAATGAATTAAAAACTCAAACACTGTTCAAAACTAGGTTTCAGAAATACTTATTCCATACACATTTTGTGCACATTACTTACATTTCTTGAACGCAAATCTGAAGTAAATTCACAAAAAAATGTACAAATAATATATATAAATAATAATTCACAGCCTTATTCAATCCACTATTGGAAAAAGCCTCTCCCGGATTGAGAAGAGTTGGTCGACTGCTCCTACACTGACCAGACGGGTTGAGAGAGGAGATCGTAAGCTCTCAACTGTGATCACTACTTTCTTTTATTCATAGCAACTCCCCCCGTATCTGCAATACCACATTTTATTAAATAACTCTATTTCGACCTGCAGATACGGGCTTTTGCCTTTGGACGGCAGCGGGTGAGCACCGTTCCAGAGCCGGGAATCGAACCCGGAACCGCACGATCAGCAGTCAGCAACGCTAACCACTAGGCTAGTGGTAAGGTAAAATAAAATAAATAAATACAATAATATAAAGTCTTTTTACAGTGAAAAGATAAAGTAAGTAAAATTATAAATTTCTTTACAGTGAAAATATAAAATAAATAGTCTGTGTGAAAATATAAAGTTCTTTTTACCGTGTACTAGTGAAGTCATAATATGTTTTTTTTTATTATTTTTCCTGTTAACCATTCGGTAAAGGAAAGTTCGAAAGAGAATTTAATATTACATTTGGGCTGATTGCTCAACAGAAAGAACACTGCTGTCAAAAGGAGGGTTACTATGCAATGTTATTCAAGAGACTTATTATACACAAGATGGTGAATAAGAGATACGTTAAAGACTGTATATGCAAAATCAGAGGGAAACGACCAGTCTGCACGAGCTTTTTCAAATTTATTTCATTAACAAGGAATGCGAAATTCATAATATCGGGCGTCAAGGATATGGAAATACTATTAACAGGTCTTTGAGATGATGCGGAAGAAACGCTAAAAATTTGCCAGAAGTGGAAGGATCTTGAAAGAATATCTGAGGGAAATGAACCCATAAAATCCTGTGTGTATGTAGATTAACTACACATGTTAACTTTAAGGTAATTCTTTAATTTAATTATCCTTTCCTATAGAGCAACTATTATCGTGTTTATCGCAAAATAACTTTAAGGCGTTATGGTATTACTTTTTCAATCAACTTTTAAGAGACTATTTTTTTCTCTTGTTACGGGATAATTAGAATATTGACTACATAGTGGATTGAAGGAAGAAGCCACACATTTTGGTCTAGGAGTCATTATGGAGCAATTACAAGAAATAGGACAACAAAAGTTTGCACAAATATATTTTGAACTTTTACGCTCTTACTGACACAAATACATGAAGCTGTATGCATACATAACGAATATATGGGCCTTTAAACTGACGTGTTAAAATTTGCATCTTACCCCACACATCAGTGTAAGATGCCCACTCATTTTGGGGGAAGATGGAGGATATCTTATAAATTAAGATGTAAGATCATAATAACGAAATTAAAAAGACAAACTTCACGGTTACTTTATCTATAACATGATTAAATTCCTTAAACAAGAATGGAAGTATTTCGACCAGTTTAGAAAATATTTGATACCTTGACAACAACTGCTTGATAGAACAGATATCTATCTCCCCCTTACGGAATAGTGAATTAATGTAATTACATCAATTTAATGAAGCAATGACTTTATGTTTTGAGTGAAATAAGAAAATAGTTCTTTAACATGCGTCATGCATTCTACTGAACATGTATCGAGCAGCCGTAGTTCAGTGAGTAGAGCGATTTTGTCTTCGGATTCGATAGATCCTAGGTTCGATCCCCGTGGCAGTCATCCTGACAGGTTTATCCAGGTTATAGTAACACAAGATTAATGGTGGGATGGTGCTTCGAAAATTGACCCTAGTGTACTTCTTTCCTACATCCCACCAACAATGCCACCCACTCCTGTTCTGGCCTCAGCCATAATTGCCTGAATACTACCATAAATGGCATTCAAATTTTATTGAACACGTACGGAGACCAGCAATTACAATTGTACTTACATGACTACATTCTACTCAAGAATAAAAGTACAAAGAAATTATTTTTTAACCATAACAACTTAATGAACAAACATGGCGATCATCAAACTCTTTAGCATTGCTAGATAGAACACAAACGAGATGGTATTTCTTGATTCTTGGAAAATTTTATTTTTTAGAGTTACTCCTTTTTGAAACTGAACGATTTATATTACACATGTAATGAAAATTAACATGGAGCCACCGCAGCTCAGTGGTAGAGCGTGAGCTTAGCATTCAGGGGATCGTGAGTTCGATCCCAGCGGCCGACAATCTTGACTGAGGTTTTGCCAGGGTTTTCCAGACTCAGTCACACCAGACAAATGCTGGGATGGCACATTCAACGTAGGATGGAACCGACTCCTTCCCGTATCCTTTTCTCTCTCCTATCGCGGCCTGAGCATTACATGCCTGAAGGCCATAAATGAAATTTTAAAAAATAATGAAAATTGACTTAAGAAATATATTAATCCAAGGTTTGCAGTAAAAAAAAGGTGAGGCTGAATACCGCCAAGCTCCATCAGCGAGCATCTTATCTGTATAATTAATGTTACCTCTCCAACGACGCCTCAACCATCTTCCTAGCCGTAGTAGTTTCTGAGTTAAAAGTTGTCGACAGACGGACAGAGCGCTTGTATAAGACTTCACAGTTCCTGCAGATGAAGTCTAAAAAAGGAAACTTTGTCTTGTACTACAGTCCTTCGGCCACTTACTTACTGAAAATATTGACTTCAGAAAGAAACCACTGGCCTTGTTATGTTTTGATAAAAGTCTTGTAAACTTAATACTGCAACAAAGACTTAATGTTTTTTCTTTATTATTTCTGTTTCGTAACATTCGTCTTCTGGAGCATGTGTTTCAGTTACAAGAGATAATACATGAAGGGAAAAAAAAAAGAATTACGTTGCGCAATAATGTACTTGGGCAGGAGGACAATATGTAAAAAGGAGAAGAAAAAACTTTCACGTGTGGTCATCCATCTCATGTAGAACACTTTCTCTTTCTGGTTACGTTAACTGGTGAATTCCCCATCGCTTAACCCTTGATCCAAAACATACGTCAAGTGAAGGGAAACGCAAGGTTAAATACATACACTTATTTTTTTAAATACGTAACTATTCATTATCTATTAACTTTGACTTTAACCAATAATGAAACATTAATTATTCATTTTAATTAGCCACATAAACTGTGCAATATTTCATTCATCATTTTCAGTCTAACAGAGTATACTCCGACCTTGACTCCTAAGAATTATTGCAATCAAGGACACCGCCATCTTGAGAGAACAATAGTATTATTAGCTTCTACCACAAGACTTGTTAAATACTTCCTTACTATTCGTAATGCTATGCAGGACCTCCAAGATCCGTCTCCTATTATGAATAGGTTCATATTGTTGACGAGTTCGTTTTACACCTTCTATTCTATATTCGTTACGTTCAGTTTCATATCCAGAAGTTAAATCAAACTCCTCTTTCAAAGTTGGAGATATTAATATCAAAATGATTTGAATTTTGGGGACTTGGGCCAATTTGCAGCAAGTTCTTTTTGCCTATTTTTGTACATATTGCCTATCTTTCTACTTAATTGCAAATTAATGCCCATTTTCAGGCCTCTTACAGCTAGCACCTTTTCTTTTTGTCAACCAGAATAAATACTATATTTGCTTAAAACTTAGAAATTGAAAATATACAGTAAAACTTGTCCAAATCGAACTTTGCATCAAACGAAACTTTACTTTAGTCCTGGCTAGTTTTAACTTGCGTAAAGTGGAAACTTGTTTATTCGACAAAAAAAAAAAAAGAAAAAAGTAATTTGTCCTTACGATTGCAGTTTTCATAAATTTTACTGTAAGTTGACTTGCTAAGAATATTTTAAAGTCACTGTGAGTTTACTATTCCTTGTGTTACGTCATAAGAAAATCTTGCACCTTATATTTAAATCCAATATTTATACGTACTATCTAATATCTAGCACAAAATTTAGAATAAGCAAGTTATAGAAAAATGCCAACCTCGGTAGGTTTATATTCACTTGAATCAGTTCAAAATGGCGAAAGTTCATCATGTCTCCCTCTGTTCTTTTTCACCTAAATTCGTTTTCTGTTTTTTGTTTTTTTGTTTTTCAAGTTCTCAAATATATGAGTAAAGAGTAGGTATGTAGGCACATAATGTAGGTAAAATAAGTAGGCACTTACCTACGTTATCTTCGACCATAATAATAATAATACTTTATACTTTATTACGGGTAAGTGACAATACAGCTTTTTTGGCCTGGGCATGTCACCCAAATACATAATATTGCAACACAAGTACAAAAAAGTACATACAAAAACAGGTGTTATAATTGAAAATCAAACGATTATAAGAAGTACAGTAGACTCTCGCTAATCCGGCCCTCAACAGTCCGGCCTCTAGCCACTCAAGCAGAAATGACGCGCAAAACAATGAATTATCATGTGCAACAATGTTGTTAGTTAAAAATATTAAACAATGCTATACATACGTATTTGAAATTGTGACTTTCTTACAGTAAATACTATGTCTTTGAATTACAGCCTGTATAGTCCCTATGTGTTTAAACTAGTTATTTCCGACCCTCTCAATAATCCAACACTTGTGCGATGCCGGCACCCATATCTGCGAAACCGGCACCCATAAGGAATCGCCGGATTAGCGAGAGTCTAGTCTAGTGTATACACGGGGAACGAAACAGACACGGAGACTATCCTTGGAAAAAAAAAAAAAAAAAGGAGAGCGTGTAGTACCCTAACACTAAAAGAACGCATAAGTAATAACCGTGTTCAACATGCATATTTGATTAATTAAATTGTTATCAACGTGGTAAGCTACTAAAGACAGGACCTACAGTTTAACGTACCCTCCGAACCACTTATGTCCCAACCGGGAATCGAACCCGGTATCCCTTGATTACAAGGCAACGAGCTTACCACTTACCCACCGGGGACACCTGAAAATGCATATTTATTTACACTAGAAACATTTTATATTTGCAAAGATGTTTCACCATAGCGTACTTTTTGTAATTATCGTCAGACAAATGCACCACCATTTTGTAACACGCACAATTTTACACATAATGCTGAAACTCTTAAGAAAGGTAAATCCAACCACCACGCCCTTGCAACAATACAAAAATTGTCAAAATGAAACCAACTAAGGTTTTCTGATCATTTTTAACAGACATTCCCACCTTTTTCTTCCCTTCACCGTTGGTTTGAATTTAATTTAGTTATAATCTTTAGGCATCTGATGCTCGGTCTGGGATAGGAGAGGAAAAATCATACTTACTGGAAGGAGACGACCAGGGCCTAAGCCGACCATCCAGCAATTAGTGTGATTTGACTGAGGAAAACCCTCGAAGAACTCTCATTCAGGATGGTCGGTTTCTGGGATCGATCCCAGGATCTTCCGAATGCAAAGTCAACGCTCTACCACTGAGCTACGGCCGTACGGTTCTTTGTCTTGAGTTTGATACGGAAACATATATGAGATATCCATCACCGATTGGTAATTTAGAGATTAACAAGTTACAGAGTTCTGAATTCCAACTTCATGATGTATTATTATTATTATTTTTTTTAAAAAAAAAAAAGGTAAAGGTAGCCAGTGAATGACGCATGGGAGATTTGCAGGTAGCCCTCCACATATTCTCGACCAACGGTATCCTGAGATTCAAACCCGACAAACAGAAATATTTCTATAAATAATACGAAAGACATATACTATTGTTAGCACGAAAACCTGGTATTAACACCCAAGATAGACATTTATAGCCACTAAAATTATCTTGTGTTCACTTTCTATTAACTTTAAAACACAAAAAATCTACAGTATCTTGTTCAAATGCATAATTTGTTGTGTTCGATATGTGCTTTTAAATAACTTGATTCTTCTCTTTTCTGCCAACGAGTCATATAATTTGTGGATTTTTTATTATTATTATTATTATCAATATTGTTGGATCTGTGGTCTGGGAACTGTATTGGTTCTTAGCACCACCACACTGGAACTGAAACATGCTAGCTTTCTCCTTCTCTGTTTCCCAGATCGGTTTGCTAAGCGGAGATAATAACATCCTTTCTCTTCCGCTAATTCTCTCGACTTTACATTGAATGTCACTGAGTAGTTCGTTCCCTTCCCCTTCTAACCTTCCAACAATATTTTTCATTTTTTCATTTTTTTATGTTCCTTCCCTTCTTTTTAGGAAATAATAAAACAAGTGTTCTTCACGGTCAGTTTCATTTGAATGCCTTCGATAAAAGTTTTAAATAAAATCTTATTTCAGAATCAACCAGGAAAAATTAAAAGGTAGAGAGGTAGGGGAGGGGAGTAAAAAAAACGAAAAATATTTGCTGAAAAAAATGTTTTAAGGAACTTTTTAGATCCAAGTTCCGTACACTTAGTAAAGAAATCTAAAGTGATTCCTTTCTGGACTAAAATAGGTAGGTGATATTTTGGGTAAGCGTTTGTTGAACTAATATATTAACCACAAATATAAATATACTAATCGGTCGTGGCTCAGTGGTAGAGCGTTGGCTTCGTATTCGGGACGTCGTGGGTTCAATACCACCGGCCGACCATCCTGACAAATGACCAGAGTTTTACCTAAGTCAAACTAGGCAAAATGCCGGGATGGTACCTTCAACTTAGGCCCTGGCTGATGCCTTCTCGCATCCTTTCCCTCTTTTATCCCGGTCTGAGCCTTAGATGCCTGTAGGCCATAAACAAAATAATAATAATGGATTATGATGATGTCTCACAAGTATTTGTGTATGTGGTGTGAGAATTGCTTGGTGTATTATTCTTTCCTTCGTTTTCAGTGTTCGTGATCAATTCCCGCCAGGGTTCATTAAACGGAGTGGTTCGAAGCCAACTTTACGAAAAACTGTAGGTCCCGTCTTTAGAAGCTCACCAGCTCTTTCAGGACATTAATAACAATTCAATCAATCTTCTAATCTAAAGTGAGAATAAAGTTGGATATTTTTCAAATCAACCATTGTTTTAGACAAACTATTATCTTCCTGTAATAGCAATTCTGGAATCTTGTCAACCGCTTATTAGAAAAAAAAAAGTTAGATTTTGACATATTACTTTTGTTGCAGACAATATTTTATATTTACACTCATAATTTGAATATATGACATAATTTCATGAAGTTGGAAAATATCTCTCTGTACAAACAAATCACAAATCACGTATACCAAATGGAAACTATTAGCTATTGTTACGAAAATTGTTCTACGTACACGCAATCTACAGGATTCTTCTAGCAAAAACCCGGACAAGTTTTTTGAGTTCCAAAGTTGAGTCCCACCCACAAATGCAACACGGGAATTGAGTGTTTGTTGAAATTAATAATAAACAGACCAATAGATGTTTCACTCCCACTTATTTGCATTACTTCTGTCTACACGGCATTGTCTTAACAGTTATAATGGTTTCATACATGCTCAGCTTAAAAAAAAAAAGTAGATATATTGTAGCCATTGAAAATGTTTAATAAAAGTGAATTGACATGCGAAGAAATTTGTACCTGAGAGCCAGAACCAGACAAGTCACAAATCCTTGTTTCCGAGGGAAAAGGAAAGAAAACTACTTCCTTTCACATAGAAACTAAATGAATAAACTACGTAATAGACTTCCTTTTCTAACATTATTTTAACACGTTTACAAGAAAAATCATGCAACCATCATGTCAGGGCTTCCGAATACTGTACAAAACAGCATTAATCACGTATTGCCCAAAATTGGACTTACACGGTTCTGGCTCTTAGGTACAAAAAATATTGATAGCAATCAAAATCAATGTATACAGATATAAATAAAAATATTTCTTTGCAAATCTGATTCGTTGTGTGGTAACATCCTGGCAGAAGAATTCGTATGTTGAAATTTCTCCTCTAGCTAGCTCATTCATTTTGCTTTCAACACGATTTTCTTTAATTAAGGCGCCTTTTCTTTTACCTAGTACGTATGTGTCGCATTGCATATCAACAAGTTTGTGAATAAATATATTTAGGTTTGGATAGTAAAAACATATACACACACATCATACGATTAAAGATAGCATGCAAAGATTCACAGCAATTGATGGTTCTTATGGAGGTTGAAGAATGTTCAGACAAGATTGTTGGAGGAAATAACGCACTATTTGTTATGTGTGTTTACAATACATAGCCACATAGTCGCAACATTCTTGTAGTTGCTCTCAACAGGTTAAATTTACATAATTACAAATAAGTGGACTGCAAATCCGCTTCTACTTACTACGAATATTAATGCATTTTACATTTCTCAACGAATCTTCTTTAGGCATCTGTGGCTTATGGTGGGATGGATTAGCGGAAAAGATGTGGGAAGAGGTCGGCCAGGGTTTAAGTTCAAGTTACCATTCTGTCATTTATCTAGTGTTACAGTAGAAAAACCTCATTCAGGAAAGTCGGCCACTGGTATCGAACCCAGAACCTCCCAAAAATGAAGACAACGCTCTACCAACTGTTACGGCCGCTCGGTAGCCCCTGACTCAAATGCCGTAAAGGGCTATGAGGCTATAACTCAACTAAATTCGAGTATAGTATGTCTTTTCCGACTAAAGTACTCGTACTTTGTACGACATCAGTTTCGGACAAAACTCGACAGGCATTTTCAAAATTTGGATTTAATTCGAGAAGGTCCGTTTTTCAACTTATCCGTTTTTTGCCTCTCAAAAAATAAAGAGAAAAATTGACTAATCTGGTGTTTGCAGAAACGTTAGATTTATAAATACTAATTTGAAAAGGACAATATCGATATTTCTAGAAAGGGAATCTACGAGACCTCCCTCAATGTCACCCTTCCAAGTCGTCGAACACCCTCCTCCAAACTTTAATTTTTCTATTGTTAAAATCCATAAAACCACTAGAACTACCCTAACTTTGATAATTTGAATTTCAATTTTATTTATGGCTTTTAGGCATCTATGGCTCAGACAGGGATAGGCGAAGGGAAAGGATGCGGCCAGGGCCTATGTTAGAGGTGCCATTTGCTTGGTGTGACTGAGGAAAACCCTAGAAAAACCTCAGTCAGTCCTGGTAGAATCCCTATTTTGTGGAAACTTGTTAGGTCTGTAGATGTCGTTCACAGCTAAGCAAACAAATTTCTGAGTTAGGTCCTGATTTTTGGCATCAGCCTTCCAATTACTATTTTACGTTATGAAATACAGAATATGTTTACATTTCAGCATCTCTGGTAAACGTTTTAGTAAACTTTATTTTATATGGGCCAGTTTAGTAACTGTTGACTTCGGCCCGTCACGATAATCCGTCACGTTCTAGTTAAAAGACACCCATGGCCCTGCCGGCACTCGAACCCGGGATCTTCAAGTCGTTGGCCTAACGCCTTAGACCGCACGGATATCCGGTCGGCATCTAACGTTGAAATAGTAACGTTTTTTTAAATTGTTTATTGAACGAAGCACACGCCTTCTTTGCTTCAATTTTACGTTTCTGTCCTTTATATAATAGTGTGTGTGTGAGTATGCCATTAAGCAATTGTGATTTCAGTTGTTTTCTTTTCTTTTCCTTTTGCTGTAGGTGATTTTCTTTCTTGCTGACCATTAACGAGAGATTATGGCCTTAAGGAGCGCCTAAAACAATTACTGGAGAAAACAGCATATACACATCATCTCCATGGATGAAAGTAGCACATGGTTTCGGAGGTTTGTAGGGTTAAAAGGTCATTTCACTTTCCACGCTTGATGTGGGCGGAGGTCATCAAAATACGAGTTTCACCATAAAAGAAATATCCAACCACTTTCACTTGATATGCACTATGGACCAAACACACAGCAACTCAAAAGTGCTTAACGCCACCTTGTCGAGTGAAGGCGGACAAGATTGATACGTTGGTTAATATTTTAAATCTCTGTGGGAACCATTTTTTAATTCTTCTATGCACTGAGGACTCTGAACTACTCATGAAGTGGTAATTGCTATTAAGTTCTGCTTTTTCTGAAACTGTTTACGCATAAATAAGACAAAGGAAAAAGACTTCTTTTCGGTTCGTGGGTGCTTTACCTGCTCTGTTCAAGGTCTACTTCGCAACGGGAGCGTAGCGGCTGGGAACGATGGAAGCTCCCTTTCAAAGTTTATATTTTTTTGCTATTTCCTATTTAACAGTCAACACGCGATGTCGTGAAATTGTACCGATAGGCATAAACGTGTTGCACTGCATCTTTACTAATGCACTCTGATATGGCACTGAAGCTGACAATCATGAAATAGTTCCGTGACATTTTTTATTTTTTTTTAAGTAAAGCAAAGAAACAAGATAATTTTCCAATATGTATAATAAATATTGTGAGGAAGTCATGTTCTCTCTTCCCTGTACGACAGAAATTCAGATTAAACCTTCTACAATGAAACTCACTCAAATTATCTCTGATTTTTTTCTGAATTAATATATTTTATTTCAAGGAAACGCTTCTATTAATTGGTTCATAGATAGCAATGCTTGTAAGCTCACAACTTTCGTGGCCTAGTAGCGAAGACCAAGGACTGCACTAGGAAGCAAAGGTGGACACCCTCCCATCTTTCGACCTGAGATATTGAACCTCGCGAGATCCGATCTCGACTTCAACTGACCTCGAGGTTGAGTGAGGTCGAGTTTGAAGTCTCATCACGATGTCGTGGTTGAAATCTTTCCGCGAGGTCGAGGTTGAGTGAGGTTGATGTTGAAGTTGCACCGCGAAGTGGTGGAAGAAGTTCCATCTCGAAGTCGAGGTTGAAGTCGGATCGTGAGGTTGATTGAGATGGAGGTTAAAGTCGGATTGTGATGTTGAGGTTGAGTAAGGTTGAGACTGAAGATAATTGCGAGGTCGACGTTTATTGAGTTCGCACCCAAATGTACAACTATGCTTTGGACACTCTCGCTCTCAGTATCATCAGGACGAGGATAAGTAAGGGCAAGGGTCAATTTCTATCGCAAGTGAGTAAGTGAGGGCAAGGACCATCTTTCTTTGCGAGGGCGAGGGTAAGGACTAGCTTCTGTCGCAAAGGCGAGGATGAGTGGGGACGAGAACCAGCTTTTGTCGCGAAGGCGAGGATGATGACTAGTATCCTTCGCGAGGATGAATATGAGTGAGGGCAAGGGCTATTCTTTTTGTACACCGCCTGCTCAATCTTAGCTGCCTCTCCAATCAGCGAAAAATCGTGTGTAGCCTGTCGCCACGAATTGGCCGCTAGATGGCAGGCGTATTCAAGGGCTGTTCTGCTACTCAAAAGCATTAAGTGATGCCGTTGCAATATGGAATTTTGATTTCTGTAAGGGCACAGAATGATTGTTCTAAAGTAAAAGACCAATATAGTGGCTTTTATACAGAACTTAAGTGTGAACAGAAGTCATTCTTCGTTATTTTCATATTTTTCAATTATGCGAGCGATGAGAAATGCTGATAAATAAAATTTGCTGTAGTGTATCTTAGTCAATAAAGCTTTAATAATAACTTCAAGTCCATGACAAAAAGAAGCTGGATAAATCTGACCTCGAAATATTTTCAAAATGTAATTAGAGGAGTATTACCCCAAGAACACGAAAATTACTCCCCCTCCGTGAACCCCTACCCGTCCGCGAAAGATTTCTCTAGAAGAAACTATAGTTCTAGCGTTGCTTTCACTATTAGATAGGTACCTGACAACGATACTCATTAATGTGCCGTAGTATGGGAGACTACAATATATAACCATAACAAATAACGCCATAGAGACAGAATTAAATAACAATGTACGACTAGTACTGCACAGTACTACAAAAATAATTTTAAAAACATACGTTTCTTAAACAACTGGTACTAAAAAGTAAAAAAATATTTTTATGCATGATTAAAAAAAAAGAAAAGCATGAGGGAGCTCACTCATATACAGTCACTTTATAAATTCTTCAATTGGCGCACCCTATGCTTTTCTTTTTAGCCATGCATAAACAAAAATAGTTTTAACTTTTAGTACGAATTGTTGAAGAAAAGTATATTTCTCTAGTCTTTTATTATTTTTTCGAATTGTTTCGGTGTCCGGATACTTTTAATCAAACTGATGATGTCACCCAAGCGGGCAGTGTTTTTGTAGAAAGCGAGTGGTATTATGGTCTACACTATGTAACTTTACAAGAAAGACAACATAAGATTCGAAGGTTTTCTCAGGGGACCTCACCCGATAGCGCGTGTGACTATCCCAATGAACTGTTGTTGAATTTTTAATTAACATTGACGAACTCTACAAAACAACTGACCTTGATGAGACAGCAAAATTTTAACATATTTTGATAAGAGTTTATGGAATTATAAATAAACATAAGTTTTATCAACTAATTAACTAACTCTGTGGCTTGTGTAACTCGCAAGTTCATCTCCGCAGTGAAAAACGTTCGCCATTAGGTTCTATTCTGAGCAAGATCAAGCCAGTTTTCATCATAAATATCTACCTTTCGAAGATCCCTTCTAGTATTGTCATCCTAACGACGTCTCGATCTCCCCAACGGCCTCTTTTCCTCCAGCTTACCAATCACGATGGAATATAATCTTCGTTTTTCCCCATCCGAGTTACATTGCCTGATCATGTTAGACGTCGCGATTTCATGATTCCTACAACATCGGGTGAATCATACAGTGTGTGGAGTTCTTCATTATACAGTCTACTCAATTCTCCAGTCATCTCGATCGTTCCGTTTCCACTCGTGTCTCTTTCTCAAGACCTTATTTTCAAACACTCGTAATTTATGTTCGTCTGCTAAGGTCGCACTCCAGCTTTCGCAGCTGTAAAGTATTACTCGCAGTTGTAGATATTATGAATCTCAAGTGTTAATTAGTCTTGCCGTAGTACCTAACGACTTTATGAGCAGTCGTGGTGTTAAATTATGATTCAGTCTCACTGCTACTACAAAACTCTCTTTATTGCCCTTTGATTGTTCCATAAAGACCAAAACAATATTAAAGAAAAGTGAAAGCAAGCATCTGGGTAATCATGCACGAAATCTACTGTGAAAGTGAAACACAATTTAAAATTAATTGGTAGATAAGTAC
>JAGDQP010017810.1:13215-37776 GCA_022664845.1 Lepisma saccharinum | reverse complement strand
GGGAGGAGTGCTCAAGAATTTGGAAGGGTTACTGGCAGAATCCCTGAACAAGGAATATACAAGGAATATTCTAGGGATACTTCCCCACCCAAACGGGGAATATACCTGTTTTGTATGGTCGCACTCCCCCAGTTCCTTTACGAAGTAATTAGACATCGGGGGCTAGCATTTTTCTTTGAATATGTCATAGGAAAACCCATGGTACTTGTCATGTTAAAAGAAGAAAAGGAACCAATGTCCTCCCAGTGAAAATCATTAACCTATTTGCTTATTTTCAGTTTGAAAGGAATTGAACTCTATGGATTTATATCACATTTACATAGATACATGTCATTTGATCGGAATAGAGGCGTATGCGCGAACATAATTGTATTCGCTATCTTTTAACGTAGCACATAGACTTTTGTTCGCACATGCGCCTCAATTAATGAAAATCTGATTTAAATGAATCTTCTCTTATAGAATTTTAAACCAGTTTCTTTACTTCTTTTGTTTATTTTTGAGCATAGATAAATCACAGCAGAGTGAATAAAATGAATACACACTATTTACTTTTCGAATGCGCTTTTACCAGGATGAGTGATATGTTTGTAGCGTTGGGTGGCGCCGCCCACTCGATACCGGAAAACCATGTCCAACGTGTAGAACAGGTGAAGGTGGTGGTGGCAGAAAGCGTGTCACGTGTCTGTCTGATCACAGCGCTAACGATGTGTGGGAGGAACTACGCGTTGAATACACAGTTGGCAGGACAATGGCTGAAGAGAATCTTGTGTGTCGTGTGCTTCTGCGCCATTACTGGAAAAAGGGGTTGAATACAGCAGCAGCAGCCAAGAAAATTTGTACCGTAGAAGGTGAAGGTACTGTCCACCCATCCACAGCTAGAAAGTGGTTTCAACGTTTTCGGTCTAGTGACACCAGTCTCGATGACAAGCCCAAGAATGGACGACATGTGATGACGGATATCGATGCCCTCCTGTACGCTGTTGAAGGAAATCCAGGAACCAGTACCCGTCAGCAGACAGATGAGGTCCAGACATCACAAACCAGTGTCGTTCGTCATCTTCATCAACTTGGGTTTCCCGCCAGGCAACCGAGAGTGGTTCCCCATGATTTGACTCCCGCTCAAGCTCAACAACGTGTGAAGAAGTGCTTCGGAACCCAACTGACGAAAGGTTTTGGCGGCGGATCATCACGAGTGATAAAAGTGGAACTTTCTTCGTTATCCTGACACCGGGAAACAATGGCTTCGACCAGATACCGAGACGCAGCCAGTGGTTCAAAGAGGGCGGTTTGAAGAGAAGACAATGCTGTGCTGTATGTGTGGTGGAATTTCGAAGGTCCGGTGCACTGGGAGCTCGTTCCACATGGTCGTTCCGTAGATGGGACATTGTGCGCCGTTATCCAGCACTGGTGAACTAAAAGCGACTGCTCCTCAAATTTGACAACGCTCCATGCCACAGGTCAAGAAGAGTCCGCCAGAACATTGCGGACATGGATGGCGTGGACATTATACCCCCCCCTACAGTCCCGACCTTGCGCCATCTGATTTTCATCTGTTTCGTTCCATGGCACACTTCCTGCGGGGCAGATAATTCCATTCCGTGGATGATGTGACAACAGGCATTACTGAGTTCTTTGCTTCAAAGCCTGCAGCCTGGAATCTTCACTGGCTTGTGTCACTGGTGGAACGTTGGAGAAGGGCCATACAGTGTGATGGGATGTACTTCGTCGAATAGGCTTCTGTGGTACAGGGGGAGGCGGGTGCTGCACATTATCCATGGAAACGCTACGAACATATGACTCACCCTGGTAAAATATTCATACGCATAGTTATTTCTTATGACTAACACATAACACAGTCACACACCATTTGTCAATCACAACGCAAGCGGAGAGGAAAAAAATGCTTTCCTTGACAGTGTTCTGGAGCGAAGACAACAACGTGTGGCCAGAATGCAGGGCAATGGGGAAATACCATGTGGCAACAGTGTGTATGACGTTTGGGTAACCATCCAATGGAGCGACTTTCCCTTCTTGTTCGTAGGCGGGCAAAACGGAACATAGAGGTCGATACTCTCCCTATTAGGAGTATAGTAACGAAAATGAAACTAAGCATGTCCGTAATTGATAGCTCCGGATGACACTATTAGAAGATAGGTGAGAGTATGGATATAAATGATTTGTAACTGTTTTTTAATGTTGTTTTTATAGAATATATTAATTTTAGAAAACGGCTTAAATTTTGCAATATCATGCAATAGAATGTTGAAAATGTAAAATAAAAAAAAGGTAAAAGGGGGCATTTATTCATTAGTAGTAGAAAGGAAAGTAATGTACTTATGAATGAAAACGGGTAGAAACTTAAACGTACTTGGGAAAAACATTAAAAGATTTATTGTGCACATCTTACTCCTGACGTCTTCTGTTGTATTTTTCTCACAGAAACGATGTAAAGTTTTCTGTTGTCATTTTTAACTGAACTCCACGCTATAAATTTCAAAGTATAGCTTAGTCTTTCGATAACCTTTGTAGTTATGGCGGAGAACAAAGTTGACTGTATCGAAGAATAAACCACTCTACAAAGATGAGAAATCGCTATTTCAAGTTTCAAGATTAAATTCCATTAAAATATATTGGTATTCCATTTAGAAAGAGCACGTTTTCCTTCCAAAGCTGAAGCGTTTCTTTCGAAACCACTCTTTTTTCATTGAAAATTCCTATCTACAAAAGAGTGGGCCCTCTTTCAGCTCTAAAACTGAAAAATTAGCTCTTTTGATTTAGTGTAAATTGTGCGCCGCCTAGCGTGGTGTAAGGAGTGTCAAAGCTGGACCATAGAACAACGGATTTAAATATTTTAATTTTAATACAAAGTTTAATGATCAAACATTACTATCAAGTTTCCATACTCCTATTGCATCGTTGCCTGTCACTTGTGCAAATCATAAATAAACCTCTAACAAATATTTCTTTTAATAACAGTGTATTTAAAATAATTACTGAATCATAAATAAAGAAAAGGCCTTTGTAAAACAGCAATACTTCTTTTATTTTATTAACGTCCTAAACTTCCTTAAAGAAACAAGCTCCAAGATTTGTATAAGTGGAACCCTAAGTTATAGAGCTCAACGTGCCCCTTCCCTCCTTGAATCGAGAATCACGCACACCACAAGTAAGTGTCCCAATCATTTGATCAACCGTGGGCACAGCATTGTTGTCCATCATCATAATCCGTTAATTACCATAATTTGAAGTGTTCTCCTAAAAGCTGCGAGCCGCGGTGGCTCAGAGCGCTCACCTCTGGTGCTTGGAGTCCTACGCTCTCAGCTCATACTGTATGTACATTGTGATGGACAAACGCCATGAGGGTGGGTTTACTGTTCCATCCAACTTGCTTAATTCTACTAATTCTACCACCATAATCCATTCAGCCTGAGTCAAAATGCCTAAAGACGTTAAATTAAAAAAATTAAAGAAAATTGCTAGTACGCAAATATCTTTGGATCTTAGATGGTAGAGATGTTCTTAAACGCTGTATGTTATCAATTTAAAGGAACCGGTGCAAAGCAACTAATGGGTAATTAACCATTACCTAGAGTTATCCCAAGCAAACATTTTTACTATTGTGGAGGGGATTTTGCTGGACCATTCTTATAGTAAAATATAGCAGGCTTACATCTCAACAACCCTACAAGGGATATATTATCTTTATTGTTTGTTTTGCTACAAAAGTTCTACATTTAGAACTGGTCAGCAATGCTACTATTCAAACATCTTTTCCTGCTTTACGCAGATTTGTGTCTCGCAGAAGAACATTTAGACATGTACAGTGATTGTCGTAATCTATTTATTGGAAAAAATGCACAACCTAAAGAATGGTAAAAATTGATGAAAAAAGCAACGCATAAAAAGATAGAAACATAACCTCAAACGATTAGGTGGTAATTCAATCCATCTGCGCTCATCCGGATTTAGGATTTTGAAGGGATTTATGAAGAAGGTATAAAATCTGTAAAGGTATAAAATCTCAACATACGACTATTCAAACTACTTACGTATTTTAACGAAAAATATGAGATAGAATTAGAACTTAGTTAACCTATATGATGCAAATTAAAATAAAATATTTTCACTACAAGTTACAGGTCAAGATGTGACAACCACTGAGCTGATGAACACGCCACGAAGCCGAACCCTCGCTTCACATGGGTTTAGTTGACAGCGACAACCAGTCGAATCCTAGCTTCACATGAGTTTAGCCGACAGCGATAACAAGTCGAATCCTCGCTTCACATGGGTTTAAGTGAAAGCGACAACAAGTCGAATCCTCGCTTCACATGGGTTTAGGTGACAACGACAAGTCGGATCCTCGCTTCTCATGGGTTTAGGTGACAGCGATAACAAGTCGAATCCTTGCTTCTCATGAGTTTAGGTGATAGCGATAGCAAGTCGAATCCTTGCTTCACATGGGTTTAGGTGACTGCGATAAGTCGAATCCTCGCTTCACATGGGTTTGGATGACAGCGACAACAAGCCGAATCCTCGCTTCACATGGTCTTAGGTGAAAGCAATAACAAGTCGAATCCTCGCTTCACATGCGTTTAGGTGACAGCGAGAACAAGTCGAATCCATATTTTTTTATTTCACACGCGATTTGCATGGGCTCTCCTTAGATGCATCCATTTCACCTTGTTCGGTATTATTCTCGCGAGAACAATGTGAGAAGGTACACGTTTCTATTTGATTCACAAATTATCATACACGTGAGCATAGAGAAATATAAAGATTTGAAACAAAGTTTTTAATGTGGGAAGAGTATTATATACTTCCGCTCAAGTTTGCCGTTCATAGTATGCTTCAACGTAATGCAACGGTAATGTGTTCTTGTAGCGCAGCTAGTAGCATGACATACTTTGAATTCTTTTCATATTTTCAGCGCCGGTTCGAGCCTGGTTTGAGAAGAGATGATTATTTTATCCGAAGAAATTCCAGTACTAATATTTTTTTTCTATTCATGTTGTTGATTCTTGTACGTACAGTACATTTTTTACCTTTTTTGGGGGGGATAAAAACAGCGAACTTCAGAAGTACTTATATCGCTAAGGGAACATAACTTCCCGTTTTCAGTTCAGACGAAATTAACTTATGTTCGAATAGGCTATATTGACCTGTCTATAAAATAAGTATTTCATGCATTTTACGCATTATTTCATACACAGTAGCCCAAAAAATTCCTTAAAATATTTTTTCAGTGTTTTATATCGAAATTTTAAAAATCAATTCTATGTCCATTATGAATATACTTTCAAAGATTCCGGAAATGTTTTCTGAATCGTACCACACTTCTAAGATAAACTCTTAAGAAGCTTAGGGCCTCAGTATATATTTAAAATTGCATACGTATTTGCTAAATGTAGAAAACATTTTGCAAATATTTCTGGAAAGAACTTTTGTATATCCTTAACATTATTCTTGAATGTTATCACATTTGCTCGCAGAAGTGTATTTTATTCGACATTTTCCTTAAATAACTTAGAAGGTTAAATCAACTCAGGCGCTGCTACAGGCAACCAATTTTCCCAGTCTTAAGTGGCGATTGAACTTAGGTCTCCCAACGGAAAAAAAGGTGTGAATGTTATAAATGTTTTCATAATATTGATGATAACATTCATTGAATTATGTATACTGGTATATAAAGAGAACGTGTAGCCAGTACATAACAGAAAATACTTTAATAATATTTTTAAATTCTTTTCCGAAAGAAATTGTTAAAATAGGCAAGAAAAATATTTTAAAGTAATTTTGAAGAAAAGAAAAATCGCTGGGAAATATATTTTTAAAATGCAACAGAATTATTTCTTACTCTTGGGTTTATAATAACAACAGTATATTTATTTATTTACTATAAATTACAAAATTATTACTTCACGGGTTCAAGTTTGTAGTGTAGAGGAGGGGCATTGATCGAAGTGGTTCGCAACTCAAATTACCTAAAACTGAATGTCCGTCTACTCCTGTAGGATGTTAATAATTCAATCAATCGTGCCTTTTAAACAACACTAACAGGGGTTCTACAGAGGTTCCCTGCCATCACAGACTAACTTCAGACTTATTGAAAAATTACAACACTGCCATGGGTTAGCATTGTTGTGAATTACCAGACGTGGTAGGATAACTGACTATCTAACTCTATGGCTTATGGAACTCGCAAGTTCTTCGCCGCAGCAACAAACGCTCGCCATTGGATTCTATCCTGGGTAATATCAAGCCAGTTTTCATCACGAACACCTACTTCTCGAAGATCTCTTCTAATATTGTCCTCCAAACGACGTCTAGGTTTCCCAATGGCCTCCTTCCATCCGGCCTTTCCACCAGGATAGAATATAATCTTCGTTTTTTCTCCATCCGAGCTACATGGCCTGCCCAACTTAGTCGTCACGATTTCATTATTTTTACAACATCTGGTGAATCGTACAGTCCGTGGAGTTCTTCATTATGCAGTCTCCTCCAATTTCCAGTCATCTCATCGACTTTCGGCCCGTATATCTTTCACAAAACCTTATTTTCAAATACAGGTAATTTATGTTCATCTGCTAGGGTCGTACTCCAACTTTCGCAACGGTAAAGTATTACCGGCAGAATAACCGTTCTGTATATTTTTAATTTCAATTTCCTTGATATTAATCGCGATGTTAGAAGCTTTTGGACTGTGCTTTCCCCGATACTAAGCGACTTTTTATTTCTTCTGTTACCTCATTTTTTATTGTTACATATGCTCCCAAGTATTTAAATTTGTCTACTTTCTCTATGACCTCATCCCTAATTCTTATGTTTTTATTTCTTTCATTCCCTGTGTTTCGGCTTGTTATCATGTATTTTGTTTTATCTATGTTTACCTGTAGACCTATTTCATCGCACGCTTCTACTAAGACATCGGTGTTGCTTTGCAGTGCATCTATATCGTCCATTATTAAATCTACATCATCCGCGTATACAAACAATTGATTCAAACCATTCATTGATAGTCCCTTGCTGTCCCGATTAATTTTTAAAATCGCTTATTCTAAAACAAAGTTAAACAGTAGTGGGGACAAGGCATCGCCTTGTTTCAATCCGTTACGAATCTTGAAACTATCTCACATATTATTACCTATCCGTACTCTGCTTATGGGGTCGTTGAGACACATCTTCACTAGTTGAACTATTTTTTTTTCGGAATTCCAAATCGTATCAGGATACTGTATAACTTTTCCCTTTTGATAGAATCATATGCTTTCTTAAAATCAATGAGTAACCGATAAACCGTCCCATTGTATTCCCATTTCTTCTCGAAAATTTGTCTCGAGGCTGAAATCTGGTTCACTGTGGATCTATTTCTTCTAAATGCACATTGGTGATCTCCAATCATTTCATCTACGTATACACTTAGTTGTGTTAACAGAATATTACTTAATACCTTGTAACAGGTTGGAAGTAACGAGATTCCGCGGTAATTATTACAGTCCGATTTATCGCCTTTTTTGTAAATCGGAACAATTATTGATGTTTTCCATTCCTTTGGGAGCTCCTCCTTTCTCCATATAGCACTTATCAATTTATGTCGTTCCTTGATTAGTGCCGTTCCTCCTGCTTTAATTAATTCGGCTTGTATATTGTCTATTCCTGGTGATTTGAAATTTTTCAATTTCTTTATCGACATTTCGATCTCGATCTCGCTAGGATCGGGAATCCACGGTTCTGCGGTACGAATTTCAAATTCCTCTGTTTGTTCCCCGTTGTGTACATTAAGAAGTTTGTCGAAATAACTTTTCCACACATCGACAATTTTAGTCGGATTCGCATGAAGATTTCCACGTTCATTTCTAATCATTCCTAACCTCGGCTGGTAACCTTTCCTTAACGAGTTTACCCCTTTGTATAGATCTCGTATATTATTTGTCTTCCCGTTTTCCTCAATCTCCTGAATCTTCTGCGTCAGATATTCTCGCTTTTTGTTTCTTAACCCCAGTGTGGCGTTTCGTTTCGCGTTACTGTAGTGGTTGGTATTTGCTTCTCTTTTGTTACTTAGCCATCGTTGCCTGGCTTGTTTTCGCTCCTCATGAAGCTTATGACATTCATAATCAAACCAAGGTTTTGTTTTCTGTTGTTTCTTCTCACCTACACGTACCTTCGCTGCGCTCTTAATTGTTTCACGTACTGCCTCCCACATCTTACTTACATCAATTTCATTATTATTATTATCATCATGATCATCATTATTATTACTCGAGTCGGCTAGGATTTCGAACCGATTTGAGAGTTCGAGTTGGTAATCTGCTTTTATACTCGGACGATTTAATCGATTAATTTCGAATTTCAGTTGTTTTGACCCCTTTATTTTCTCTGTTCACGATGCATAACTTTTCCCTTACTTTTGTGATCACTAATTGATGGTCGGTGTCACCTTCCGCTCCTCTGTACGACCTAACATCCATTATGTTGGTGTGTCTTCGTCTGTCTGCTAATACGTGATCGATCTGGTTGAGAGTTTTGCCGTCCGGAGATACCCATGTGTATTTGTGTATGTCTTTGTGTTCAAACATAGAGTTAAGAAACCTCCACTAGAGTCAGGATTGGCGCTGCTAACACGATGCTACTTGAAAGTTGAGCGAGAGTATGTTTGTTTGGCAACAACATGTATTGTGAGCTGCTATCATATGGCTGCTATACTTCGTTCTTTGGCATTCATTGTTTATAGTTATTTCGTTTGGATTTGAGAAGAAAATGCCGATCTCCTGTGCAGCTTACGGTTGTACTGCGAGAAATAAGAAAGGAAGTAATGTATCGTTTCACAAATAAATGATCATTTAAAATTATTCAGTCAAAACTATTTCATTATGTAAGGCGCTCTTTCGTGCAGATTATGTCTGCTAGAAATATAAAAGAAAACACACATCTTTGATTAGAATTATTTAATGCGAAGGTGTATTATCGTGTTAGACCCATTGTTATGAAACTGTCCCTCAATGCCAAAGAGAAATATTCATAAAAATAAGTATTCTTACATTCAGAAATGATGGATCGTTTTCATTTAGGTCTATTGAAAATAAAGTGGTTATATTTGTGTAGAAAAAAAATGATAATTATATCTGTCTATTTAAAACTTAAATAGTTCTAAGCCCATAATGTGGTGTTGAATTTTATTTACGGCCATTAGGCACCTAAGACTCAGGCCGGTATAGGGGAGGGGAAAGAATTCGGGAAGATATTTTCCAGGACCGATGTTGAAGGTGCCATCCCTGCATTTGCCTGGTGTGCCCGAGCAAAAAATCTGCAAGAACCTCAGTCAGGATTGTCGGCCGCTGGAATTTAACCCATTTTCTTCCCTCCCTACCTTTGCATTGAAATCACCCAAAACAATTTTCGAATTATACTTCGGCATTCGGTCAAACAGCCTTTCTAGCTCATCGTAGAATATATCTTTGTCGTTATCAGTAGCCACCTCGGTCGGAGCATAGACGTTTAATAAAACCGTGTTGCCCCATCGAGTACGTATCGTAACGTACGATAGTCTTTCGTTTACGAACTCTATATTGTGAACCGCCTGAAGGATACTGTTATTAATGAGAAATCCTATTCCGAAATAGTGAGACTGTTCCCCCGTAGTAGAAAGTGTACTTGCCCTGTCGGATGCTATCTTGACCCTCCCACCGAACTTCTTGTATCGCTAATATATCTAGCCCGTACTTCTCGGTCTCGAGTACTGCCACCTGAAGAGGGCCCGTTTGGTATAATGTTCGTACGTTCCACGTTCCTATTCTAAGGTCTTTCTTAATCTTGTTCTTGGAGCCTCCTGAAGCAGTCCCCACCCGAAGATTCGAATGAGGGACTAGTTTACCTCCGGAATATTTTACCCCTGGAGAATCCATGAACAATCTGTTACTATTTCTTGACATGTTTTAGCGGTGTAGAGTTGTCAGTTCTATGACCTCGCAGTAAAGACAGACATTCAAGATGTCGTCCTCTGTCCATCTCTGAGCCTAGCCGATGTCATTCACCTTCAGCCTCAGAATGGCAATGGTGATGCTGCCTCCCCTCACCATGATATTTTTTGTTTGGGGCTATCTTCCCCTAGCCTTTGTTGATCCCTCTACTTACTGCAAGCCAGCAGTACTGATTTTGGCAAGCCCCGGAATATTTCCGGTACCCACCATATCTGGTCGGCTCCTGGAGAGGGACGCGGTAGGATGAGAAATAAAAATCTACGTAGCAGCCTTCATAGTTCAAACACAAGATCCAATCCGTGGTCCCATTTTCTAATTCAGGCCCATGTATTTTTCTAAAGGAAAAACATTCGTAACATAAAAGGAATAGTAAAATACTCGTCAACATCAACGTGGCTCGATAGTCTCGCGGTTAGCATAACAAGCTTCAAATCGGAAGGTCAAAAGTTCAAATCCGGCTGGAGACGGATTCGGAGTGACATCTACTACACTATATACAGGGTGGCTCAAAACTGAAGCTACATACCTTAGTAATGAGTATAACCACCTTTCGCAGCCACACAAAAAACTACAATGGCGTGTAACCTGCCATATAAATCTTGATTGCCCTTCTGGCCTATGGCATCCCACACACGCTGTACATTTTGGCGTAGCTGGGCGATCGTCGTCGCAAGAATCGCGCTGAAGGTCAGGGCCTACCCAGCATATCGCACATATGTGGACACGTATATGGTCATCACTTTGTCCAAGATAGACACATTTCTCATAGCTGTATACCTCCGGTCTCCATTCGCCTGTTCAATGCAATGACGACCGACATTATCTAGAACGTTGTCTGAGATGAGAAGGCGTCATGGGTAAACGTACCAGATGAACGCGGGATTTTAGACCTACTACTAACAATCTATTTTTTATTGTTTCTGTGGACACATTGGAGAGTACCGTGGCTTTGATCCATTAGCAGTCACCGTTAGGTCAGAGTCAGACTGACCCTCACAATCCTTCTGTTTACACGCATATCGGAGCGCTGAGTCACGGCGCCACTAGAAGGGATGTCTGCTGTAACACCCCAGTGTCTCCAATTTTTTCAATACAAATGCACCACCGATGTCACGACTCACATAAGTTGCAATTATGCGGAACTTACAGCCGGCTTCTTGGAGTCCCACTATACGCCCGTGCTCAATGTAAATTGCACTATAGGTGTTCGCTGTCCACTTGCTGGTTTTATAGACACATACTGTGATAAACGAACAAAGGAATCTCACACCCAATTACATTCCCCGTGTTGACAGATAATGTTCGCTTTAGTACGAAACGGAATTTGGTCACGTGTCACATGTCTACTGCGAATGTCCCGTGCCCTTTAAACTCAGATCAGCATATTCGATACATATACCCACATATTCTGTGCTGCGAGAATCATTGTATAGATAATTTTCGAAAGTGTACGGGGCGTTATTCAGTGAATTTCCAATAGTGTTCTAGTTTTCAACCGTTGTGGAAATGGTGAAATTTGGATCAAAACGGTAAGAAGGGTATACTTCGGCGCACTCTCTTCCATTATCTGTCTCTGTGTTTCCTGTACAATTAACTTACAGGGAATACCATTAACTTACAGGGCCCTCTGGAAGCCAGATTGGGCCGCCTGTCTTGATGTGATAATAGTCCTTGATACTGCAGAAATGATTTATACTTGTGTAGATTTTTTGGTGCTGTAGTTATAAATTGTTTCAGAATATTGCACATTCTGCTTCATTTCGACAACTGAGGGTGTTGTGGTATCTCCTATTGAAATCTTACAGAGATACAACAAAGAAAACCTCAGGCGTCGACTGGACAGTATTTTATTGTTTATTGTGTTTAACAACTAAATTTGTAGAACTCCGATCAGATTACTGAAAAATATGACGTTTATTAAGCGATATTTGCTATTTAGGCCACATCACTATTGGTCTAAAAATACATCACGAGATGTAGCTCATTGTCACTTCACTCAAGATCTAGTACAACAGTAATTCAGCCCATTTCATCATCGTGACAAAGAATATAATTTAGCGCAGTACATTTAATATTTAGATTAACAATATTAATGTAAAATGTTTAAAAACTTCTTTTATTGTTGTGCCAAATCATTATTGTTCAACTCAAGTCGTGTAAACCTGGAGGTGTCTAACTTCGGGCTTCTTTAACTTTCTGTCACTGAAAATTGTCTATGATCACCATAGCACTGAAAAATTCAATGGCTGAATTAATATTGAAGTGCGTCTTTAGCTGTAGACTGTAGATTGAGTACTTGAGCTTCTGTAGTGGTAAAGAAAAGAAGGTTTGATTTATTATTACAGGAAAGAATAAATTACCTTTTCTACGAAAACTGGACATGATAGTTTTAATAAGGGATGCATTGTAGATAGACGTATATAATGAAATACACTAATCGCACTTCTGAAAGTTACTTTCCCTTAAAGTGTTGATGAACACTTAAAATAGTAAAATGTAAAAAAGAAAAAAATGATCACCTCAGAAGACAGTGAAAATATTTCAAGATTGAAGAACATGCAAACACAAAAATCAATTCAATTATGACTATTTCAATTTCGTCTGTTTTTGTTTTATTATAGACTACTGTAAGTAAGGCTATATAATGGAGCACATTGTTTAACTTATATTCAAGTTTACTTCAAAGATTGAGTTAAGCTAAAATGAGTTGCAGAGTTATAGACTACTATTTCTAGCAAAGCTGACAATGGCCAAATCGGAGAATAGGAATAGCATGCTCAAATATCCTACAAGATGTGCATTACTGTCAATTTCCCTTGAGATTTCAGAGAATTTCCAGTTCTTTTCATACCTGAGAATACGATAAAGTAGAGACTCATTGTGTTCAAGAAACAGCAGATTATTGCTTATGTCTACCTGATGCTGTTTCCAGTTATGCAGTCCAACATACGCGGTATCCAGTTGTCAATTTCTTTCACTTGCTTTATTTACTAATGGATAATGGAAATGGTTAATTTGTTAACGTTCAAGCGTCCGGCAAGTTTTCTGAAAGTGATGCATGAATTTGCCTCCACACACACTTTCTAAGTTTCGTGATCTACCCTTGAGCTGCATCCTCCACTTTCCCCATCTTAAAGATTCTTCTTACCGGTACAATTTTAAACAACATAACGGAATGATTCTTTTTATATTCATGTACCCCCAATTTTACAATCGACCGCTAAGCTTCTAGCCAGTACTAAGTTCAGGTCATGTCATAATTTGCAATGCAAAATTATGTCTTGGTCTCAACTTAGCGCTGGCCAGAAGGTTCAAGGGAACTTTACGATCCAAGTTTCGGTATTCAGTCGACTGGTTTTACAGGTATATTATGCAGCATGTAAATAAACTCCCATGAATTCCACGGTTGCTTATGATTGTTTATATACTGTATATTCCAGAATGCTAATATAAGCAACATAATTTAATTATTTTACATTGTAAAGAAGAAAACTTTT
The DNA here is from genome assembly GCA_022664845.1 of Lepisma saccharinum. NCBI lineage: Eukaryota > Metazoa > Arthropoda > Insecta > Zygentoma > Lepismatidae > Lepisma > Lepisma saccharinum. The sequence continues at coordinate 24,299 of JAGDQP010017810.1, read as the reverse complement.
ATTAATTTCATTAAACAAAAAGTAGTAGAACAAAGTAGATTCTGAATATTGTTCGACTAAGCCACTTGGAGTGGCTATGCAGAACTTTGAAGGGTCTGTCAAGAATCTGTCAGATGGGCTGTCTTTAATGTATCTTCGTGTTAACAACAGTTCCGAGAATTATACTAGTTTTACATTTAGACAAATATTGATCACTGACCACATAGACCGTCTTTAATTTAAAAGTGTTTACATTTTAATCAAACCACTGGAATATTGCAAAGCACTGAAAGAAAATACAAAAAGTGTGCATTGGAACATGCACCGACAGAGGGGGACAGCCTTCCATGTGCAATAGCGATGTCACACGCACAGTGCTGCCTATACAAAACAAACTTATATTTTTTCAAATGGGATGAGGTTCACTATTTTCGGAGATGATAGTATGAGTCATGATAAACAAAAAGGTTTATATAAAAATGTGTCGAATTCTGCTTCGTTTTGGAGATAAAGTGATTCCAACTTAGAGCCCAAAATCAACAACTAACAATAGGAAGAAAATGAATAGTTCTCAATAAATCAGATACAGCTCATTGACTGAAAATTTCGTTTGGGGAAATTTCTTTGTAATAAGATGGTGGATACCAGGATTGAAAACACGATGTTACCGGGTTGTCAGTGATCCCAACTCTGTATAACGTTTATTTTTTCAAACGGCACTACGTTGTATTATTAGCTATTTGGCATCCTCTAGTAATGGTAAATAACATACATAAAGCACATATCGCAGTGTTGAAAACTGGATAAGACAGAAAGTTTTCACGATCTTATGCAAAACTATGTAATTCCCTAGGATATTTCATCCACGGTTTGAAACACTGCAATGTACGCTTTACTTACAGTATGTAGTTTATCATTAATAGACGCTGCCAAATAGCTAATAATATAACATAGTTCTATTTAAAAAATAAACGTTATGCAAGGTTGGCAACACTGACAACCTGGTGACATCGTGTTTCCAATCCTGATATCCATCATGTTGTTACAAACACATTTTCGAGAAAGGAAATTTTCAGTCAATGAGTCGTTTCTGACACGTTTTCATATAGACCTTTTTGTTTATCATGACTCATACTATCTATTGTCACCTCACCCCATCACCTCTGAAAATATTAAACCTTTATCCCATTTGGAAAAATATGCTTGTTTTGAGGTGGCAACACTGTGCGTGTGACATCACTATTGCACATGGAAGGCTGTCCTTCTGTCGGTACATGTTCCACTGCGCACTTTTTACACTTTCTTTCAGTGCTTTGCAATATTCCAGTGGTTTGTTTACATATATCGTTCAGTTATATTTTGCGAAGCTTGAAATATTGAACACTAAATCAAACGGTAACTTTATTGTTCTCAAAATTGTCGTTTACTTCACTATAATTATGCACTGACAATATTCAGATTCAATAATCAACTAGTCTTATGTATCAGCATTCTCATGGAAAACTGTTTGGGCGAATACTTGTTTATATTAGCATATTAATTTTGGTGAAACGTTCTGTCTTTGGAAAGTACATGAGACAAGCTCTTCCAAACATTACAATTCAATATATATGGCACCCAATAGTTAATTTTACCCATTCGGTAAGGTAATGATCTTACATTCTAGATTCACATCTTGTAGGATATTTGAGCATGATAATCCTATTTTTCCCTTTGGCCATTGTCAGCTTTCCTAGAAATAGTAGTCTATAACACTGCAACTCATTTTTATGCTTAACTTAATCTTTGATGTGAACTTGAATCTAAGTTAAACAATGTGCTCCATTATATAGCCTTGCTTACAGTAGTCTATAATAAAACAAAAACAGACGAAATTGAAATAGTCAAAATTGAATTGATTTTAGTGTTTACATGTTCATTAATCTTGAGGTATTTTGACCGTCTTGTGAACATATTGAGGTATTTTGAGGTATTTTTCCTTTTTATATCTTACTACTATTTTAAGTGTCCATCAACACTTTAAGGGAAAGTAACTTTCAGAAGTGCGATTAGTGTATTTCATTATATACCTCTATTTTCAATGCATCCCTTATTAAAACTATCATGTCCAGTTTTCAGAGAAAATGTAATTTGTTCTTTCCTGTAATAATAAATCAACCTTTCTTTCTTTTCCACTACAGTAGCTGAAGTAGTCAACCTACAGTCTACAACCAAAGACGCACTTCAATATTAATTCAGCAATTGAATTTTTCAGCGAAACGGTGGTCATAGACAATTTTCAGAGACAGATAGTTCAAATTAATGAAAATTCGTACCCTGGCAAATTTTTGATCGCTAATCATCGCGATGATAGTCACTCGGTGCGGAAATGCCTTGTTTACCCGCTACGTATAATACATATACCAGGCACTTACCGGGTGAGGCTGTGCTGAGTTATACCCCAAAAACTCCTGAAAAAGGAAGAAAATGAAAAATGTGTACAGGTAAAATGATACCTACGGGAGGGGACACGTGACCACGACCACGACCACGGCAGTAGTGTCACACAAGCAGTGTTGCCACCCCAACACAAACTTATAGGTTTTCAAATAGAACGTATACCATTTGATGACATTAAAAATATTTGCATAAAAAGTGAAAGAAGCACAAGGTGGTTAATCAGTGTTGCCAATGAGGCTCTAAAAGTGAGAAATTATGGGGTCCGTACAGAGAAACGAACAATGTACAATAACAACAATACAGCAGAATGAAAAATGTACAGTAGGGAGTAAATCACAGCATGCACAGCATCCAGTGATTAACGGGCTTGAGACAGGAGGCACCCGAAAAAGGGCACATATTAGTAGCCGTAGAAAGAAAAAATCCCCGTGGATATAATGCAGAAATTTGAACATCAAGTCTTCCTGTAGCGCATCAATTCCAATTACGTTTGTGTGGACTTCGCGAACCGTTCCCGAGATATATAGAAAGAACTGTCTTGGGGTTGCAACACTGCATAAAATCCTGCATGACTTCCAAACCACATAAACGACGGTGCAGAGCCTGAAAAGAGTGCAGAAAAGCTGTGGCACGAAAGGTAACAAATATGTGACAAGAAAGTACGTCAGAATCGATTCGCAAAGATGAATGACCTGTGACAGGTGTCAGTCGAGAATATAGGAAACGTTAGCATGTGAGACAACGATTGAAGAAAGAACACACTGCATTCAGTTTACCAGTAATATACAGGCGCAAAATATATTAACATAATACACCAATACATACAACAGAAAAGCCATAGATAGTATGGCAAAATACGTACATTTCTCGCCCTAGTCGCACAATCGATATGAATTTGGTATGTTCCGACATATTCAGGGGTGATGATGTGGTTCCAGAACGAAGTTATCAGGACAAAGCAGCATGGAGCAGTACAAACACTTCACAAACGCTTCTTGGTCACACTCTTTTTGGGAACAGTCACTATGGTCACCGCGCACTGTCAACAGAGTATCAAGAGCATTATCAAACTCAGTAACTATGTCGCCTGTGCGTAACATTTCTGCTACGCACATGCGATCATATCCTTTAGCGCAGGAGAACAAAACTGTTAATAAACCACAGAGTGCAGTTTCATGAGAAATACTATATCATGCAGTTTCTCTTGAGTACCAGCACAGATGAATTTATGCCGAAAATAATCCTTAAGCGTGCGAATCACCAGTTTATACTGCCTAAAAAGTAGACATCAAGTGGCTGGATAAATCATCATCTGCGCTGAAAATAGTTTCATCGGTTTGACCAATCCAGGAGTCGAGCAAAAGGAGCATCTTTTACATCAGGAATAAACACTTCTTTTAACCACCGCTTTACATGTTGTTGAGTCAGTTTGTCTGATCGGCTCTCATCAACGATAACATTGAAGGGAGTGTGTTGTGCTAACTGTTTCTTTACTTTAGTACCGAACATGCCATTAGGCTCTTGGAAACATATGTACAAGCGAGTCCCTACGTTCACTGGGGAGAAGTGAATTTGGATGGTGTATGAATGTATAGCTGAAGCCATGGACTAAATTAATGCTGTAGTATGTTTTTCACCCTGTTCGGACAGATTTCTACTTGTTGTCATTTCATATTCAAACCGAGATTGATCAGTGTTAAATATGCAGTCGGAAATGTACTGTTTCGCATCTGTGGTGGTATTAACATCATTGACAAACATGTGGTCCTGATCAAGCAATGCAGCTTCATTTCTCATGTCTTCCCTTGCCACAAATTGTCTTATCCTTCTTGAACGGATCCTATGGTTTTGCTTAAATTTGTCGATAAACACATGCGAACCACGAAACGTGTCACAGATTGTTACGGTAACATCAGTATCATATTTTCTTTCTATAAGGGCAAGTAATGTAACTGCGAATAACTTGTCCTCCAATCCATGCTCATTTATGTCAATATATTTTTCCGCCACTGCCAAATGTAAGATACGGACGACATTTCTGGAGTTAATGGGTCGCATTTTACACATACCACTGCTGTTACGTATTTGATAACATATATTTTACGTACCTGTAAACTGCCTATTGTCCTTTAGGTTCACTACGTACTGTCAGACTAGCACCCTTACTCACGCAGGTCAACACACGCGTCTATCTGATTTCCCAGTGAGTTCGATGTTTATCTCCGACTATACGACGTTCTAGCAGACTCTATTTGCTGCTCTGGCAGGCAGTGCCTTCATGTTTCTTTCGCGCGCGACTAGCATATATACTTTGTAACCTTGCACGTAAAGTCACCCACTTTATGCGACCTTCGTACGTTAGCCACTTGTTCGTTTTTGCGATACCCTTCGGAGGAGAGTATCAATAATATTGTCATATATTTTTATGGCGCTAACGTTGGGCACGTTCGCACTACATGCAGAAACAACTACCTGCTTCGATTCATACTACTACTACTACTACTAATAATAATACTTATGATACTACTACTAATAATCATAATAATAATATTAATTTTCATGCTCAATGACGATACCGACCCACACGGTATGCGATGTTAATCAATGCAGTTGTCTGCACTCACATATACCTACATACGTCTGGATGCTGTGCATGCTGTGATTTAAGTTAATATGTAGCTATTAATATTGTTAATTGCTAATAATATTAATTATACTAACATAAGATTATAGTTGTAAGCTGCATACAGAAAGTTATGAGAAGACAAATTTTACAGGAAACACAGAAACAGATAATGGAAGAGAGTGCGCCGAATTACACCCTCCTTACCGTTTTGATTCAAAATTTCACAATTTCCACCACAACGGTTGAAAATTAGAACACAATTGGAAATTCACTGAATAACGCCCCGTACACTTTCGCAAATTACAATGATCTTCACATCACAGAATATATGGGTGTGTGTATCGAATATGCTGATCTGAGTTTAAAAGGCACGGTACATTCTCAGCCTGCAGTAGCCAAATCCCGTTTCGCACTACAGCGAACACCATCTGTCAACACAGGGAATGTAATTGGATGTGAGATTCCTTTGTTCATTTTTCACAGTTTGTGTCTATAAAACCAGCAAGAGGACAGCGAACACCTATAGTGCAATTTACATTGAGCACTGGCGTATAGTGGAACCCCAAGAAACCGGCTGTAAGTTCCGCATAATTGCAACTTGTTTGAGTCGTGACATCGGTGGTGCATTTGTGTTGAAAACAATTGGAGACATTGGGGTGTTACAGCAGACATCCCTTCTAGTGGGTCGTGACGCGGCGCACCGATATGCGTGTGAACAGAAGGATTGTGAGGGCCAGTCTGACTGACCTAACCGCGACTGTTAATGGATCAAAGCCACGGTACTCTCCAATGTGTCCGGAAAAACAATAAAAAAGATTGTTAGCAGTAGGTCTATTATTCCGCGTTCATCTGGTACTTTTACCCATGACGCCTTTTCATCCCAGACGTACACTTCGTACACTTCGGAAGCCATCACGAAGACTATCTCTGTTCTTAAATGATGTGTTTTGTGAAAAGAAGTAACTGAGAAGCTATGAAAATAATATTAAGACTTCTCCGAGACCTCAGGCTATTCTCTGACCGACAGGGTAAAGCCGAAATTACGCAATAAACATGATCGGAGGTAGATATTTGTCCGACGGATCTGATAGTAACGTTAGTGCTGGGTATCAGCAGAGGAAAGTTAATAGTATTTTAGCAATGGATTGATAGTCTAGTGGCGAAAGAAAATAATTTTGAAACTTGGCTTCGACTTGAATGTCCTATGCCACTGAAAAGCACTTTCAGCATCATTTCGAACCCTGAATAACTTCTCTGTCTGATTACTTGTGACAATGATAGATATAATTCCCATCAATCTGATGCAATTGTGATTTGTAAGGGACGATCATCATTTGACTATATCTTTTGGCAGTTGCTTATCAAGTCTACCCTCTATGATAAACTTGAGATTGATTTCATCGTCCGTGTAAATTAAACAATAAATATTTTTGAAGTTCAAGTACTAACTACATATAACAGTATCGTGCACTGTATAGACATCGATGTAACGACGCATTTATGATGTTTTGAATGAATGTAAGTTTTGTTAAATACATTAAAGCCTGTAAGGACGAAACAGAATAAAGCTTATTACATCGTATTTCTTCAACTATTTTTCTTCCATGTAGAAATAAGCTTGTCACTTTTTTCCTAAGATACGCCTTGACATATCGTGTTACAGTGATAAAACTTCTCTTGACTCAACCTGTAACTAAAGGCAAGTCAAACGTTCACGCTATACTCATTTCTACTTGATTGGGCTAACGCAGGAAAGCATTCGCGGAAGTATATTTGAAGACGAACATTATTTTAAAACAACTCTGAAACCGTGGAGCAGCGAGTGTCCTGTCAGGGGTTTCACCAGGATTTTCGGTTTGGGAGCTTAAATTCAAATTTGGGAGGCTGTAAATTGGAGCTTTGCACGATTTATATCGATTTTTCACAGCAAAAATTTTAAAGTTGAGGGTGTTGCCGAGATTGTTTGAGTTTGACACCTTCGCAGAGGGGTCTGGCAGAATCATAGTGACCTGTGGGATTTTTACAAACTATTTTGAGACCTGGTTAAAACGCTGGCGCAAAAGCATCGAACCTTTGATGGGGACTATGTGGCAGGGAAAACTACAGCTAAACTAAAGATATGTTGATTGTTTGCACTATTAAATAAGTTATATATCAACATGTATCATCTTTCCGTGCATCCTCTATTACGTTTGTCTATTAGATGAGAATGGACTATAGACTGGATTTTTAACAAGTTGTGGAATAATAATAATTATTATTAATTCTAAAGAGTGCAGTCGAGAGTAAGAAAAAATAGTGGAAAGAAAACGCTATTGAAAGGGAAAGAAAATTTATGTTTATTTATGATTGTACCTTTGTACTTTGTTCTTTAGGTACGATAAACTAAAATTAAATGTAGATATAAATAACAATGAAATACGTTAGATTCGTTAATCTATAAATGAAAGTAATTAAGTGGAAGAAAATGTAATCAACAAATTGAACCACAAGTTTGAAATGCAATAGGCTAAAACTGAATTTAATACAAAGAACTGTTTATTGTAATGAACAGAATAACTTGCAATGATAAACATTAATTCAAGTATCTAACCAGATGTTAGAATAAATCCCAATTCATTCACCATGTCTTTATGGACCTCACTATAGGTAACAAGATTACAATTTTATAGCTACAATATATCATAAGAAATGGAAAACAAGGGAATTATTAAGGTTACTATTACCTCCTAGAGGAAGAAAACTAAATAAATTCCATCAAGATATTTGTGATAAACATGAAACAAAAATTTTGGAAGCTAAATATCCGATAATACGTTGCATATTAGTGAAAATCCAACTATACGTTTGAAACAATTTATAATTTATTATGTTTGAATTAGAAAAAATATTAATTAGTCACAGTTAAAAACCACCAAACAATATGACCCAACACGAAATAATCTACATAAAGACGTAATAAAATTATATATTGATAAGTAATTTTTATTGCTTGAAACAGTGAAACAAAATTCAGCTACAGTAACACTACATACTAGTTAGAAAACATATATCTTAATTAATAATTAATCTCAAGAGAAAATATGTGAAACCAATAATTAAGGTAGAATCAAAGATCAGACCTTTAGTTTTAGGCAAAAAGGAGGGAAAGGATCGTCAACGCTATACTGCAGTTTATTTACCCAATCGTTAAGCTCTCAATAAAATGTTCTCGATTTCTATAACATATTATTTCTTTATTTGGACAAGAAGTGTTCCTAACAACGAAATGACTTTAGGAACTGCAAAATAAAACAAGCGATCAACGCATTTTCTTGTTTCGCATCTACTAATTGTGTCAATAATTTAATATCTTTATCCCCTGTATTGGTATAGTAAATGCATTTGTTATGATCTTAATTAAGTGTTAGATTGAAGTGAATTACCAATGGTTGTTGAACTTTCCATTTTAGGTGAAAATGAACGCAACAATGTCTAGATGAATACAAGTTATATAAGCTATATACAGAAATCGACAACTACACTGCTAACTCTATGATTCATGTAAGAAACTTTCTTTACTTCAAACCCTAAAAAAGAAAAAGAAGAAATATATTGTCACAATTTTTTGTCAAAACTTTATTCTATATTTCTCTATTAGTATTATTGATCAGAGCCGTCCATAGCCAAAGTTGCTTAACTTTCGTAAATAAATTTAATTCATACTGTTAATCTCTCTATATTTCTGTTGAACCTGGATGAAACATTCTATTCGTCATGAAATATTGAAGTCATTCTTTACTTTAAATAAGTTTTAAAATATTTGTATGTTAATAATCTCTAATTTTTCACTTAGGTTGATCTGTTGTTCTCATGTGATATGTACGGATCTAAGATTTCTCACAATATTGAATATAACAATCAAGAAAAAGAAGACTGTACAGACCAACAACAACTTTGCGTAATTCTATTAACTACGATGAATTGAATTTCAAAAATTTCATAACTGAAGTTAAAGTGAAAGATTATCCATATAAATGTGTAAAAAATATTTAATAAACTATAAAGTAAAATCTATGAGTTCAACTTTTTATCTTACTAAGATTTATAACCAAATGTACAATACGATATCTAGTTAATTTTCTTTCTTGTAAATTTCTTTGGTTTTAGTTATTAATATTCAATAGAAAGAGAGGATAGTACGAAAGTGCATTGTTTTTAATTTGTATTTATCTGTAATAAATTATCATCCATGTTTACGCTCATACTATGATTTCTTTTCAAGAAAATGAAATGCATGTGTAAACGTGCCCATGTGCATCTATATGAGACTAAGAGAGACATCACAATCTCAAGAATCAAAAGGGAAAACATAAACTTCTTTCCTTCATCATTTCCCATTATTCTCTGTTAACATTATACAAATCAAAATTCACATCTCAATGCAAGTTTACCATCTCACTTACTAACAAAGCTCTTCAAGCTACTTACCACCACCAAAAAAACGAACTTATTTAATTAGCATAACATTTCTCGTGTACTTTTGCATTTGAGATTTTTCATCAAAAACCAGAAAGCTTTGTTGGTCTTACTCTTTCAAGAAAGAAAGCCACAATTTACTTTTGATCAACATGGACATAGGTTGACGTCGCTTGTGAAAGATGTAAATGACAAACTGAAACTTCATTGGAGCAGAGTCCTAAAACTATTTCTACCATGAACTCTTCAACTTCAACACTGAAGCCATTTAATCAACTTGTGTCTATTATAGTATCAACATTAGAAAATTTAACCTGCTTTGACTAGGAGAATGTATTGACAGCTAAATAAATATAATAAAATCTTTTGCTTCAAATTTTGTGAAACTATTTCAAACACAAATTACAAGAAAATTGTAAAGGAAATTGAAAATCAGGGGTTTCGAAAAGACAAAAATTATTCCATTCATCTAAGCCTTTAGATCTAAGTATGCAATGTAAACATCACTTAATATAAGGTGGTCCATAATGCTGGGACACAATTTAAACGGAAATATATTGGACTGTAATAATCACGTTGGCGAGATACTTTGGTCAATACATAACAAAGGTTAGAAGTTTAATCACTTGCGTGGTGTTATAAGATGGACACCTTTCCTTGAGATAACCCTGTATAGCTGTTGAACTGAAAAAAAAAGCGCCCGTAGGTATATTGGAGCCATTATGCTACACAGCGTATTTAGGATGGCACAGAGAGCCCACGAATATTCTCTTGGTCATCGTGATCATCTAAAGGATGTGACATTCAAAACCTAGATAGTATACTAAACTCCTGTTTGTTGTTATGTATTGACAAAAGCTTTTGGCCAACGTGATTATTAACGTCGACTTTCTATCTCAAGTAAGTGGTATGAAGCTACCTCAAACGTTCTCTCATGTCTATTGATTCTCTGATTGCGTATTACTCTGATTGATTCATAACTTTAACTGATTAGTCTGTTGGTTCTAATTTGACACCAGTTAGCTAAATGTTTTGACCAAGTAGTTGTTTTAGAGATCTGACATTGTTATTTCATTCTTTATTATTTTAGTATCTTAACTGAATTATCGTCAGCTCATACGGTTTCGCCACTGTTGCATTCCATTATGGTCGAAAAGGAATTCTTTGTTTAATTTGCAAGTACCTTCACCAATTCCAATTAGCAAGTATAGACTGTTGGCAGGCCCAAAGTATCTTAGAAGTAATCTGAGTTATGTCGACACTGATTTAGACAGCGCACATTTCTAAGTCCGATACCCCTCAAAACATGGACGTTATTGAAGTGAGATACTTACAGACTGGCAGTGTGGTCAGGCCCAGAAAGTAGATGGGAATTGCAACTACCAGTGCTTTCTGTCCCTTCGATGCGTCATGCACTCAAGTAGATGTAACTCTCACCTATAAGTTCTTAGTTACATGAAATAAACTACAACATTTACAATATTCTTGGCTAAGTACAAATATGGCAAAAGTCCGTTACACGCCACTAAGTAACAATATATATATATATATATATATATATATATATATATATATATATATA
>JAGDQP010017810.1:0-13205 GCA_022664845.1 Lepisma saccharinum | reverse complement strand
TATATATATATATATATATATATATATATATATATATATATATATATGTAAGTATTTTTATTTCCTTTGTAGATGCTAAATGAACAGGTATGGTTTAAACTGATCATTAGTCTAAGAGTTATGCTCCTCGGCTAACATTTTTGTGGGGACAAAGATGGGAAAAGTTACATCGAGAACATCAATTTTAAGTAACACCCTATCATTCACCTGACGAAACTGAAGAAACCCACGGAAAATCCACACTCACTTCGTCCAGCAATAGGACTTCAGTGAACTTCTACCTTTTGTACCTTCGTAGTCCGCGGTCGTAAACACTAGTACAATACGTTAAATTAATTGGCACAATTTTATATCAATTACAAATTCATTTTACAACACTGATCATTGTATGATCTTCTTACACTTCACTGACATTGTGGCTATGTTCAGACTCTTTCAGATTATGCCTTCATGAGACGTTTACTCTGGTTTAGTATAATATTTCAGTGACCTTAATAATTAATTGAAATACCCCAAAGCACCAAGTATCGAAGCATCCTTTACTGGGCTAGGTGTTCTTTAAAAAATAATATAAAAAACTCCTATTTTCTTGCCATGGTAGTTTGGTAGGGGAGCTGACTTTACAGAGCAATAGATATTTGTGTTACTCATTCCTTGTTCTCTAGTGGTTACGATCTCTGTCTTCAGATCGGCAGTGCTGCCAGCCATCCTACTAAAGCCTTTTAATGTTTGCTGACTTTTACAAGGCGAATACCTGGATAGTATACCTTCTCTATATTAAGACTACATTTGTTACATATCCTATATCTTCATTCATTCAGAAGAGCTGTTAGCAGAGAGACATTATGTCTCTAAAGTAGTGTTAAGTAAATCGATAGTAATGCTTTCATGTAATGTGTACTACTACTGACTCGTTGCTACTGGTTCAGAGCACTTAAATTGTTAGCGTGTATACGAATAAAAAAGCTTCTAACGCAACCCTTTTAGTTCCATAACAATACTACATTTTTTCCTGTTCTGTTCATTACGAACAAGGAACAAGGTTTTAATGTTTCGTTATCATTTTATCCATTTTAGAATAATAATATAGTAAAGTGGTAAATGCAAAAATAGCCTCAGGCGAATGGAATATAATGGAACATATGAAGATAAACTGTAATAATTATTTGTATCGCTGTAACATTCTAGGTAACCTATAAAGCTGAAACCATTCTATAAAACATATAGTGTACATAATACTAAAGCAAAATATGTTTATGGATAGAGCAATGTCAGATAAGGAAAAATATTGCTTATGACGTATCTCCAGGTAACAATTAGCAGGTATTACAAATCTCGAATTGAATTGTTTAAGGTGGTTTTAAACAGGCGATGTTCTTCACTAGATGCTATTACGATCTTGCAATATTGCTAATATATTTTTCGTGCAGAAGATTGCAATATTACTTCTATAAATTTATGGTTACATAGCACAAAATTTCAGAGAAGGGATTTAATATTTACTTTTATTTATTGTGGTACTTTGATTGAAGTTTTAGATTTCTTTAGTTTGCAAAGAATTTACTCATCTTTGTTACACAATATTAATTTGTTTTTGTTTTATCTAAGTTATGGATGTCTTCGACTTTCTTCAACTTATTTTTAAAATTATATATAGCGGGTTAGAGTAAATGGTCTTCTACCAGGCGCCTTCTCTGGTGAAGGATACGGATAGGTACTTACCTAAATATTTCGGAGTGTTAGTAGAGGGATTACAAAATCTAAGGGAAGATAACTCAGAAAATATAATAGTGGAGGGAAGCAGCTTTCCCATTACCACTCTAAAGCTGAAGATGAATGATATCCGCAAGGTTCATAAATGAACAGAGTAAGCATTTTGTTCCTTGAAGGAAGTCACCACATCATTTCCCCTAGTTTCCAGCACATTATATAGACCAAAGATTTATTCCAAGGTAAAACATTTCGGAGTTAAACCATCCCCCTATTCGAATCTCCTGGAGAAGAATGCCTTGGGAGAAGTTATTATATGAATTAGGTGGAGGATTACGCAGGTAGTCTGGTAGGGATACTTAATTACCCATGCGAACTCTTACCCCTCATAAGGGCGTAAGCCATAGTGCTGTTACCGCCCATACAATTCATTTATCTTATGTTATCTTACCCATCATTAATTATCATTAGGACAAATTTATATCATGGAAATGTACGATTTGTGTCAAGTGTAACCACAAACATCGTATGATATTCAGAGACGTGTTCAAGATGAAGGCTTGCGTCCGTCTTCTGTATCAGTTGTTTAAACTGAGTTCGAAGGTGGTTCAGATAACAGTTCCGATTACGAAACTGTTCTTCCAGCTACAGGAAAAGTAAAACGCCCACTGAGATCAAACATCAGATACACTGTAAAAGCTGTACCTCTGAATCTGGGTTTATAAAATTCCAAATTTGTACTCCCAATTTCTGAGAGGGAGTAGCGAACCTAGGGTTGGATTTAGAGGGGCGGGTTTTCGCCTCCCAGTTCTTTGGAGGGAACAGATTAATAGAAGCAAAAACAGAGGTAAAATATGAATCTCTGGGTCTGTCACTGCCTCTGAAAATAGGTAGTATAATGTACTTCCATTTTTTTAGAATCAGTGTGGAGCACACGGATTCATATTTCACCTTCGTTTTTGATTCTATTAGTCTGTTCCCTCAAAAGAACTGTGAGGCAAAGAACCGCCCCTCTAAACCGAACCCTGGGTTCGCCACTGCCTCTAAAAAATTGGGAGCACAAATTTGGAATTTTATACTCCCAATTCAGAGGTACAGTTTTTACAGTGTACTCATTGAAACACATAGGTACTTCCTGGTAACGAACCACGCAACACACTTTGTTATTGTCAGTAAGTCGTTCTCTAGCTGTCATGTGTTCATCAAGTACTAAGCTAACGTTTTTTCATGAACAATATGAAATAAAAGCATCATCAAATTTCAAGCACAGCTTATTACAAAAATATCCTGCAAAGGTTGGCATGATCAAGCTACACTGAGCACCTATGAATACGTACAGAGGAAGTTGCAGTTGAAGAGCTTGTCCATCAGTAAGAAAAGCACACCATTATACATGCGGTGGTATCTACATTGATTCCCCAGTGCTAAATTTTGTACAATCGTATTTTTTTCTCGTCAGGTTTATACTCTTTGCACATATATAGGGACAAGTATACGCAATTGTACGATGTTATTTCAATTAACGGTACGAATAGAACTATGAAACTAATATTTTGTACACTGAAATTGAAGGTTTATATTGATGCAAATATATAGAAAGCTAAATAGGTTAGGATTTGCGTATTCTTGATCCTCCTTCCTAGAAAACTGAAAAACATAGGTAGAAGAAGCATAGAAAGAGAACGTTTGCACAGAAGAAGTTTAGAAAGAGGAAGTGAAAGATAGAGTTGTGGAAATACTCGAAGAATATTACTTAAATTAGGCAGGAACAGATAGAAGTACTAACAGAGAGCAGGATTTTACAAATCATCGTTTGCTCAGTGTAGCAGAAGGAGTAATATGATATTATGAAGAGAAAAGAAACAAGGAGTGGGTTACAGAAGGTAAAAGATGCACTGGAAGTTAAATTATGAACTACCTGGGGAAACAGGTAAACCAAAAAAATGGATAACAAAGAAGTGCAATGAAATAGAAAACTTCAGAAGAAGATGAATATATGATCTGATGTACAAGGAAGCACGTAGATGAAATTTGGAAGAAAGAGATGTCAATCTCTCTGGCCATTGGAGGATAAAACTGTGGAACCCATTAGTGAGCGTAATGGTATATTGATTAGATGGGAAGAATAAATAGAAGAATTGTATGAAACGTCCCAAAGTCCACATACATTAAATATTGAAGAAGTACTTTCAACATCTTATTTTGATCAAGGGATTATCCTCACACGAGATCAAAGTTCTGGGTTCAGGAATTTTATACATTTTTATTTCTAATATCCTCTTAAAGCAGCTAAAATTTCACGCTTAGTCAGTGGTTTCTGATGTTTGCATATTCCTTAGACTTTTATGTAGTTATCAGCTTATAAGTCTCACCTAGTATATTTTTCTCAGATAGTATTATTCTTAGGAGGAGTTTCTGTAATAGGTTTGTCTTGACCATTATCTTCAGTTGGGTATATGAAAATCTCAATCAAAAGGGATGCTCCGGAAGTAAAATTAGAGTGGATTGACTCCTTCAGTTTCTGCAAGTGCAAGTTTCACTGAAGATTTGAAAAATTGTATATTTAATTACTCTGTTAACCTTCTGTAAGGCGGGGTACTTACACAAACAGGCGTGTCACACTCCGTGCACTACGGAGTTTGAGCTTTAAATTTACTTGTAGTTCGAATGATCAAGGTTTCTTTCTAAGTTTTTTTTTTCTGCTAAAATCAGTTTGCATATAGTGTTATAGGAAAAATCAAACCGAATGAAAAACGCTATTCAATTATTCAACTTTAACAAAAATCAAAACTTCATGACCTGACGTTTGAAACACAATTTATTATTAAACTCGCTCATTAAATACACATATTAAACGCACAAGAGAAGATCATCATATAGACAACAGTAGCATTAGATTTCTTAGAGGAGCAAAGAACCAAGCAGAAAGATTGATTAGATAAGGATATCAATGCCACAAACCGAATAACATTAATGAGAATGAAAGTGGAAGTTTAAACAAAGATTGGAAAACGTCATAAATATGTATAGAATTAGAAAAAAAATAACGTTCTCAGCAAATTAAAAAATATGGTCTGACAGCAATAGGAATTCAAATATTTAAAAACGACAATAAAAAGATGATTGTGTTAAGAGTACACTTGTTAATGGCTACAGACGTAGTCGAAACGTTGTGTTGAGCGTTTATTATGTGTATTTAATACGGGAGTCTAATAATAAATTGAGTTTCAAACATCGAGCCGTGAAATTTTCATTTTTGTTAAATATATGTGTACGACGCATGACGCTAGAAGTTATTTAAATATATTCAATTATTGTTAATATTGATAATATTTTTATTGTCATTGATATGATTTGTTCTTTTTTTGGTCCAAATGTAGTCCAATTTGTCTAAAGTTAAACGAGGTCATGTGGTTACATCCAAGACGTGGCCAACATATTCAGTAACAAAGTGAATATGTTCGAAAATGCTTTCATCATTCAATTCTTACCTCATTTCTGGGATCATAGAATAGGGTGCTGTTGTGGTAATTACTTATAAGATCTATGAGGATAGCTTTCAGACAGACAACTGATCTTACATCCCTATTTCTTCATTTCTCATAGGGAAGAGACAGAGTGATTATAGTGATTATAAACAACAAAGTAAGTTATCACATTTATTTCCAGAACCGCTCAGGTGAAGAATGCAATAGATAAAAGTAGAAAATAGCAGCTACGATAACACAACCTCATACCGCAATAGCAGACATTCCACTGGAAGAAGAAACTGTTGTTAAAAACTGTACATCACGGCGTTGTCGGTGCGCCCGCCGAAAGGTTAGTAATGAACATTTTTTTTATTTTTATTCCACAATTACATCACTGATTCGCTTTCTCTGTTTCTCACTGTCGTTAGTCAGTCATAACGTATTCAGTAACTGACTATTTATAGTTAATAGATTCCCTTCACTTTTGCACAGATCTGAAAAGTAGGACGGCTATCGTAGTCACCATTTGGCAGAGATGTTCAGATACGACTCAAAGCCATTGATGATTTACCTACTTAGTGAACAACAATTGAAAAAAAAAATTCTGAAAATCAATTGAGCAGAAAATTGCTTTATGGATATATTTAAACAAGGTTTTAAAACTGAAAACCGACCTTTCATAGTAGCCCGACAATGAAATTCGTCCAGAAGTCACAATATGTTTTCATAATCGGAAAACCAAACCACTGACTTCGTTGATACCATCAATCGAATGAACGAGAAATTTAAAAAGTAACAATCATTACTCCGAGAGAACATTTATAGTGCGGTAGCGCTCTTGGAGATTTTTAAAACTGAAGCAAATAAATAATTTCGTGGCAAATTTGTAATTATTTTAATAACTAACTAGCCCGTCACCGGGAAAAAGACGTTCTTTTCGACTGGACTGAAAGCGATATTCAAGAAATTATTTTTATATTTTTTCAACCGTTTTTCCTCTGGAAGCTAAACAACCCATCGAACTAAAGAATGGACGTGATTTTCCGACTTCTAGTTGTTTGTTTAGTAAAATTAATTGACTACTCAAATCTTCCAAAAAGCATCCGTTTTTTAGGTAATACATACTAATTCTTGTAGATTAATATTTTTTTAATCTGAAGAACGAAAACTGTAAAATAAAGTGTTGAAATGTTCATTAATTTAAAAAAATTAACTCAAAACATACGAATGGCCACTAAAATATTTATACAAACGAGGAAACGAAAATAAAAATCTTAAAATATTTCAAGTTCATTTTCTTTACAGGCCTTGAGAATTACACACTAAGGAACTTAAAATTTTAATTACAAATTTGAAATCACAAACTTTTTTGCTACTAAACGAAAATAAATTATTATATTGTTCGTGCTTTTGTTAATTTTAATTAGCTACCATTTACAGATACTCATTATAAATATGCCAATTACTGTGTAGTGCGAGGAATCTCCTGAGCGGTGCTAATGTTTTACCATAATTTTATTTAAGCTAATTGTCATCAATTTATATTTCAGTGTGCATGGAGAAGAAGATGAAAATTAGAGCACCTGTCCTTATTTTATTCTACTTTGCTAGATATTCATATGCATTTGTTGGAACAATTCAAGAAGATAATGAAAAAGATATTGAAATTGGTTCAATGCTGGAGACTACAATACAGAAGTTCTTTGGTGAAGAAAACTGTCTAGTTTTGATACAAGATGAATTCTCATTGTTTAAAATAAAGCTTAATTTTGAAGAATATATACCTTTTGTTTGTGTAAGAATAGGATTAAATGAACGTTTACAATCAGATTTACTGATTCAGCTTATGAACCATGACTGTAAAAATTTTGTTATAGAAACGAAACAATTTTCTAAGTTATCCGCTAATTTCTATTTCAGTGCCAAAGTATCTGTACAAAGAGGACAAAGAAAGTTTCTAATTATCTTACAAGAAAATGAAACTCTTGAAGATTTTGCTCAAGAAAACACACGATTTTTAAAGTTCTTTCCTTACACTACAATTATAAAGGAAAAATACAATAACACAATGTCGGACAAACTGGTGTTCGAATTCGCAACATTTGTAGTAGGTGATCGTTTAAATCCTGGAAGACCTCGTATTATTGACTTATGGAAATCAGATAGATTCGTAAGAAACGCTAATTTGTACCCCGACAAAATATCCAATTTACAAGGAAAGCAAATCTTTTCCTGTTTCTTTGAATATGTTCCGTATACTATTTTATTAAACAAAAACAATTTTGAAGGATTAGATTATCGAATTGTTCGCGAGATTTCCAACAAATTAAATTTCAGTCTTGTAACCACAGTTGTTGATGAAGGATTTGGAGGATTCTTGGAGAACGGTACAGTGACTGGATTTATTGGCTCTATGGTGAGAGGAGAATACAATTTTGCTCTACCGGGAATCTATTTGCAATATGTTTATTATCAAAATTTGGAAGTAAGCCGTTACTACTTACAATCTGGACTAACGTTTCTTACTCCTAAACTTAACGTTGAAGCATACATGTGGGATATATTGTTACCTTTCGAGAACATTTTATGGTATTATTTTGTTGCTTCTTGTCTGTTGGTTTCGTTTACTATTTACACACTATCACTTATTCATCATTATTTGAAAATACCCTACCATCAAAATAACTCAGTAGAATAGGAGGATGTTTTTTTTATTGAATCCGGGGGATTGCATACCTCTAAGGATACACCTTCATAGCCAAATTGTCATATGTTTTTTCGAGGTTATCTATGTACCTATAGTACTAAAACATAATAGCATAACACTGAGACTTTGTCACACAAAGTAGGAGGGAATTTAAACCTATGTCTCGCAGGAACAATCCAAAAAGACCACTTTAATACAGTTCAAGACATATTATTTCAAATATAGTGCAAATAATTCACCCTTTACTTTTTTCATTAGAATATGTGACATCTGAGAAGCAAATTACTGCATTTTTACTTTTCATTAATCTTTACATTTGCGGATTCAATAATGTATACGGATTCAATGACTCTGTCTGGTCATCGAACAGATGACTTCCTAACTGAACGAAGTGATGGACATAGTAAAGATATGTCTAAATTGTTTAAAAGAACAGAAGAAGGAACTGATAAAAACAACGTCTTAGAGTTTTTTCTCTTCATTTATTGGATCGTTTAACTAACTTACGCATTCCTGCCAAAATAAAACGATTTGTTTGCTCAGTTTTATTGCTTCCTTAACATTGTGTAAATATAGAACCGAACGTTACCATCTGCATAGAGAATGAGAGGGGCATGCATGGACAGGTGACACAGAGGGGGTGCGGAGGGAGGGGGAGTAGAGTACTTTACCTTTTCTACTCCGCCATAGGGAAAATAGCATGGTGTTCAACAGAGTGTGACTCCCCCTATTAGCGTGACGAATAACCGTATCGAATTGAATGAAATTAGTTTGTGAATCAACTGTGACGGTAGCGAGCCAGATAGAGTTAAAAATTATTTGAATGAAAATATTTTATTGTAATGTTTGTATTATTGAGAATGGAAGACAAATGAAATAATGTAGATATTTGTGATTCAATTGCTAACGTAAGATCTTAACACAGACGAGAAATTCTTGAGATTTAACATGCAGAATGTATGTCTGGATTACCGTAATGTTGTCAAGATTTGAATACTTGAACTATCTCGGAGTGAATTGGAGTCGGGGTCAAGACTCGAACCTGCATGCCTCTTCGAAGTGTACTTTCAATGAAAGCGACAAGATAGGTTTGTAATATTGATTTACAGTTTTGGTAAACTTGAACGTTTTTAGACTTCCAAGCTTGCAAATGAGAATATCTTACAGAATAGTGTAAGAAATCAGCGTTGACCGATCTCATGTGAATGTCCTGCAAATAAACTGTATAACCACGGAAAGATGGCACATAAAATCTTTCATTGATGTCATATTGACCTAGAGTTTTGGACTCCAGCCTGGAATCGAACTGACACCAGTCAAGATGAACTCAGGACTTTTAGCATTTTATTGTCCTGCTGTATGAAAGATTTAAATGTTTGCACAATTAATGTCTACAAAGAAAGGAACCCAAATCCTTGGAAATGTGAATCTCTTGCAGTTAAACTGTATGACCACGGAAAGATGGTACATGAAATCTATCATTGATGACAACAACGCAGCTTCCAAGACAAAGTTATAATAATAATAATAAGAAGAAGAAGAAGAAGAAGAAGAAAGATGAGGAAAGAAGAAGATGAAGAAGAGTGTATTAATTTCTTTCGGATTTTGAGAGTATAGTTTCTTTGCATTGACTACGGAAATGTTCATTTTTTTTTGTTGAGACAGATGAGAAATGTATTTAATTTCGCTATCACCATCTGTCACATTAAGCGTAGATAACTATTTGTGGATAACAGAAAACCTATTTTCTACAAGAGAAATGCTTTTCAAATCATGATGAGTGTCCATATACGGAGAAATGAACGTTATATTTGAATCAAGTTTTGTATTCTTTGGAATTAAACTGCTACAGATTGCGTCGGCGATTCTAATGTTATCATAAAGTGTCTCTCGCATGTCTTAAGACCTGAAATATGAATGAAGTGGCACTTTTTTCGTGGAAAACCTTAGACAGGCTGAACGATTGTTAGGATTTTGTTTGTTTTTCAGCTTTGTCCGCTGCCTGGAACTTAAAAAGTAAGCGATTTGATACAGAATACAATGACGTTGCTGACAAATATGATTCATAGTGTCTTATGGAACACCAGAATATTGATTTATGGAGAGATGATATTGTAGCGCAGTGTCTTAAAGACACCTCCTGCGTTTTTGCATGAACCATTTGTAGCTGTACGAGCCTTGAGTCGTATTACAAGACGATGCCGATAGCAATTCAGTAATAGTATTCAGATGATTTATGTTACTGGTCAACATTAATATACGGAATATTGTTTCTAGTCAGAAAGTGACGTCACAGTTTTTTAATTACCAGCATTAAGTCTGAGAAATGAACTCAACATGTCTGAACAATTCGGATTCACGTATATTAGATTAATCCCGAGAACAAGTGTGTAACAAAAGAATGTCAGTGTTGCAATCTGAGATTAATTTATCAAATAAGTTATTGTTTTGAGTTTTATATAATATTTGTTTTGTATAAACCAACATACATAGTCAGCGTTGCAACCTACTGGTCTGCAGTGTATTCAACTACGGTTAATGTATTAAAAAATTGATTATTAGTGCTTGTTGGTGATAACGCAACGTTATGACTTGCAGAGTTGCATATTGGGGCTTTATGTAGTAAATATTTTATTTTTGGGTTTAGTTACATGTAGGAACGTAATCACGACATGTCAAGTGAAGACACTGAATAACTAAAAGTACTGTCAACCTGAGAATTTGTAATAAATTAGTTGAATTCACTTTAAAGTATTTCAGATTCGTTTCATTAAAAATAAGTTAATATACACTGCAATGTAACGACTCGACATTGTCAACTTGCATTTTGATTGGTCGAGAACTTGAATAAAGACGATCAACGACTGGACTTGAACCTAGTTGCTTTTGAAATCTCCAGCGATGGCTACGTGCATATGTTCAACTTTGGAAGTTAGTCCTGCTTGTATTTTCAACAGTATAAGGGAATGGACCCCCAGTTTTTCTCGGTCATGTTTACACTGCATTTATTTTATTGCTACAGAAACTATAGAAGATGACTATAGTAACCTGAACCACGAATTGTTGAAAGAAAACGTTATAGAAATGTTAGCTGACTTTACTACTTATAATGAAATTTACGAAACATTCATACAAACCCATCCAGATAAAGACATTACAATAGAAAAGTTTTTGAACACATATATAAATATAATAGCATCAAAGGACAACTACTTGGAGAAACTGTGCATACTTTTGTGGGTGAAGAACAACTGGAATGGTGGATGTTTTATTTGCAGTCGTTAAGGATTTCGGAATAAAACAAACACACGTTTGAATAAGGAACTTTATTGTGCATATTCAACATATACAAAGTTTTGTGAGTAGTACAAAAATATTGAACAATAATGGTTTCTGCTGACACTCAAGCATTTAAAACATTTATATTTACAATTACAGTCAAGTGATACAAAGTATGGAACTGTGCTATAATAAAAAAGTTTAATGATACAAAATATTGGAATCTACATCAGAAGATACAAACAATTGAACAGTGGTGGTTTGTGCTGACACTCAAGTGACAGTTTTTAAACATTTATATTTGTGAATTACTTTTGGTACAATGAACAACTGAACTCATACAAAATATCGTGACAAGCGAAACTATCTTGATTTTTACTTAAACATTTAGGATTCAAAGTGCAGACAACTGATAGAAACTATTGAACACGAATGGTTTTCCCAGATCACTGGCAGCAAAATAAAGATTGTCATTTCTAGTTTTGATTTACAGTGTTCTAATGTAATTAAAGAAATATGAATTCATATAAAGAACCTTTGATTTACATTTTTTCGGATCCATTTAAAAAACGTCATGTATAAAATATTGTTGTGGTTTACCTTGCAGACATGCAACGCACTTTTTTTGTGTAACTACTTACAATGAAGTTTTTGAATGAACTTTGTATTTTTTCTTAGAAATACGAAAACACTAATTGAACATGAAAAACATTGTTTGACAGACTTTAATTACATGTAAGTTGTACACTTAAACATTCTGAGGTATACAAAATAAACGATTTAGAACATATTTCAAGTTTCCTTTAACGAAAACCATAAGGTAACGTCCCGTAGTCTACAGTACTAGTTGGATTTAATTTTCGACGCTTTGTCTGCTGCACAACAGCATGGAGTTTAGTTTGAGGTTTACATACGATACGAAAATCAGGTTTTCGCAATATATAATTTGGAGTAAAAATTACTTCACTGTCACATTTTCCTGTAACTAAATTATACATACGCTCAAAGTTTATTATTTCACGTGCTCGTTGAGAGAGAGTAATTCCACGAATTTTAATTACATCGTTAATTTTACCTGTAGTTGTTTCCACCTCACGATACAGATAATGTTTTGGTCCAAGAGATATGAATATTCGTATTTCCCAGCCTTGTTTGATTTCATTTTTTAACTGTCCTAAATAATCACCAATAGGAAGGAAAGGAGTTTCATCTCGACGTCTAATATATATAACACTGTCAGTATCACAGTATAAGAGTTTCTCAATACCAACGGCATCTAATGTTTCGTATAATTTAAGTCTGGCCCAAGAAGAAATGAAAGCAGCAACTGCTACATTTGTGAACTTGTTTGGTGTGTTCTGGTTTTCCAAATCGCGATATGAAACAACCAGTTTATCAGCCACAAGAACAACATTTTGCATTTCCAAGTGAGATGAATAGGCAATCTCATTAAATTCCAAAGTATTGTTGACAACTTTTGTCTTTGGCAAGTCAGTTTTTTGCCCCCACTTCCCAAATAAAGAGTTTAAAAATACCTTGGAAATGTATCTTAAACCTTCATTTTTCTGAATGTTATCATAGTCAAGTTCAATTCCCTCATGTTTGTAATACTCAAAAATATACTGCTGTTTTTCTTCGTCGGTTAAACAGTCATTTGGAAATCCAGAGGCTTCCTGTTTCATTTTTAGAAACATGTCAACATATGATTTGAACAATCCCTCCTTCAGCTGCATTTCCCAGATTTCGTATGTATCGAGAATGACATAGCCTTTCTTTAAGGAGGGGTGGAGCTCGGATGTGCAAAATACGCCTTTGATTGCACGTTGTTCGTCAGTGTGGTTGCACTGGTTTTTATTTAAATCATCCATGCAAGTTCGACAAAGACCAAACAACAGTTTATTATGCGCATTATAAGGCAAAAGAGGGATTGCAAGATTGCTAGGTGGTAAAACCTTACAGTATACAAGACCGTGGACTTGACTTGGATCTGGTATGTTGTCCTTCTTATGGATCGTTACAGGACCCACTGGAAGTGGTTT
>JAGDQP010017809.1:0-37777 GCA_022664845.1 Lepisma saccharinum | reverse complement strand
GTGTATCTGTATGTATGCATATCTGTGTGTGTTTGAGTATGCTAAAAATTGTTATTTCTCTGTTTGACTCTTCTGTATGTATGTATGTTTGCGTGACTTTTCCTTCTCATCTACAAGTATTGATCAATAAAACCAGCGTCTGGAAAAGCAATTGGATAGAGGGAGCGAAACACGTGTCTACACATGTCGAAATGAAGGGTGCTCTCTATTGCCTGAGTTAAGCATAGATTATGTGATCCATTACTACGACAACACGTGACCAATGTCGCGTGATTTCGACATTTTAGGGTAATTCTGAAGAGGGGGAGGCATCTCTCATAAGATCCTGTGTATTCTAAAAAACGTGCACACATCTACACCGTCGTCCCCCCTCGTCCCCCTCTTGCGTGTTGAAAATAATAGAGGAGAAGAGATGAGAGCTTTTTTTTTTTTTTTACCTCTGAGAGATGAGAGAACGTATCGATCTGGTTGTATGAGTGCTTCAGTTGCACAGCTTATGGTGGAATGAGAAGGATCTATGCTCCGATTCTGGATATCGGTATGTACGTTATTTTCGCTATAATGTATTGGAAATTCAATAATTTTTACATATTTGGACTAAGAAACTGTGTAATTCATTGAGAATTGGCAGAAGTCTCTATAATTTAAACAGAATAATGGCTTCATTGACTAATTATCGGGAAGTCGTATAATGCAAGAGCATCTGTATAAGGGGAAATATTAAGGCAATACCTGTTAATAATAATTATTACATGAAAATTGTGATCATTGAATAACGTGGTATGTATTTAATAATAATTGCTGTGTAATTTGAGGGTTTTACTGTATATAGCTTAAATTAGCGTATTGAAAATCGCGGGGGTTCTAAAATTAGCGCACTTATTTTGACATCACCCCGTATATATTTCCGATTAATGTCGACTAATGCTACTGCATCCTATTTGTGTCACCGTAAACACCGTGTTCGTTACAAAAATAGTATAACCGAGGAATATGTTGTAAATTCTGGTGTGCCTCAAGGATCGAACCTTAGACCTCTTTTGTTCTTATTATTTGTAAATGATTTGCCTACTGTCATAACATCCTCCAACAACCTTCTGTTTGCATATGATTTAAAAATCTGTTGTAGTATTTCCTCCGAATTGGACGCGGTCTCCTTACAAAATGATATTAATGCAGTCTCTAATTGGTGTAAAACAAACATGTTATTAATAAATATTAATAAATGTAGTGTAATGTCACATGCGAGAAAAACAAACAATTTGAAATTCGAATACAAAGTTAATGACTCTCCACTAGTTCGAGTAGATTCTATTACTGATCTTGGTGTAACCATTAAATCTAACCTGTCATTCGACATGCACGTAAATCGCCTTGTTAGCGAAGCTTACAGGAACCTCGGGTTTGTAATGAGGTTAACTAGCGATTTCTCGAATATTAATGTCTTAAAAACTTTATATACAGCGTATGTTAGGTCAAAGTTAGAATAGGCAGCAATAATATGGGATCCTAATACACAGAAGAACTCTCGGCAAATTGAAATTATACAGTCTAAATTTGTACGATTTTTTACATACAAAGAAACTAGAATATATCCTAAATTTTAAAAGTACTTAGACCTGGTAAATAAGTACAGGTTACAATCTCTTGAAAACAGAAGAGTTAATTTTCTCTTAACTTTCCTACATAAACTCGTACACAGTAAAATCGACTCTGAAAGCTTATTATCTGAATTATATGTATGTACCGCATAGAGTAACTAGACCGCGTAATGCTGTCTTCCACCTTTCGGCCCAAAGAACTAAAGCAATGGACATATAGCCTATTAGGAGAATGTGCTCATTATATAATATAATTGTATACTTAAAGAATGTCCTGAGATTGATATATTTAACATAAATATGAGAGAATTCTATTCTTATATAAAATAATGAATACTTTATGCAGAATATGTTACTATGTAGCTCTAAATATGTATGTTACACCTATGTATGTATGTAGAAAATGTCATATGTGTATGTTGAACACCATAATTAGGCTATTAACCTGTTGTGTTCAATAAATTATTATTTATTATTATTTAGTGACAACATAACAGGCAATGGCCTAATTATAGTGTTGAGCTTTACAAAGTACTTGTACAGACTTTATTGACAATTGCATCTCTAAATTCTTTAGGCGACATAAAGCATACGTCCAGATTATTGTGAACTGTACAGAATTTGTTATAAGTTCTCCAGATTGGTGACCTCATCAAGATATTGGTTCTTGCCTTTTTACAGTGGAAGAGACCAGTATTATTAACGCGAGTTTTAGATGATGGGACACGAAACTGTAATGTCGAAACTAAATCCATACAATCTAACTTATTTTGAACAATTTTTTGAAGAAATAACAGATCAGCAATGTTGCGCCTTTGTTCTAAGCTCTGAATATTAAAGTTCTTAATGACTGCATTGTAACTATCATAAGCAGGATAGATTCGAGTTTCTTTAAAAGTCAGGAATTTAAGAAATTTTGATTGGATTTTCTCTAATTGTTGGCAATGTTTCAATTGATATGGATTCCAAATAGAAGAAGCATATTCTACCTTGGAGCGAACATAAGTATAGTAAATTTTTCCCAATGTTGATATATTGTTGAATTCTCTTCCCGTCCTAATTACGAATCCTAGTAACTTCAAGGCTTCATTTGTTATATTTGTAACATGTATGTTAAAAGTCAATTTCGAGTCAAAACTGACACCAAGATCCTTAACTACAGTAGGTTTGTTTAGTACAATTTTATTAATGTAATAATCAAATTGATGAGTGGTTTTATTTCTATTAAATGATAATACTTTACATTTACTTATGTTGACTCCAAGTTGATTAATAGCACACCAGTTTGCAATATTATCTAAGCTTTGCTGAAGTCTTATGAAGTCTCCGATAGAGTTGACTTTTGTATATATTTTAAAGTCATCTGCAAATAACAATTTTTCATTATTAGGCACACAATCAGGAAGGTCATTAACAAATAAGGGGAATAACAAAGGTCCTAGGTTCGAACTTTGAGGAACTCATGAGAGTGCAGAATATTCATATGATTTGTATTCTGTATAGACAACTGATTGCTTGCGATTTGTTAAGTACAAATAGAGGATCCTAATCACAGTGGGTGAGAAGTGATAGTGATTTAATTTTTCCAGTAATATATTGTGATTAACCCTGTCAAATGCTTTCTCAAAGTCAATATAAATCACATCAACTTGCTTGCCTTCGTCCATCGAATTTGCTATGTAGTCCGTAACAAGTGCTAAGTTTGTTACCGCGGATTTCTGAGAAACAAAGCCATGCTTCTTAGTTGAAATAACTGGTTGAATATGATTACTAATTCTCTTGTACAAGATCTTTTCAAATACATTAACACTATTTGAATTTCAATGAATAAATAAATAAGAAATCCAATGAATGTCATGTAAGCTCAGCCGGAAGTAGCACAGATGATGCGACCGCAGGATGACCAAAAGGCTAATGCGCTCGCTTTCTCTGTGAGTGATCACGGGTTCAAGGCCCGCCGGCGTCCATCAGTGCGTGTTGTTTCTGAATAGACTCGTAATTTAGTTTCGGAATATGGGTTTTAAAAGGATCCGAGAGTAGAGTTTTGAAACTAAAATACCGCCATAATTTGAAAGGAAACAGAATAACTTTGGAATATTTTTCTTTGCTAGTTTTAGCTTCCTACACTTTTTGTGGCATCGTCCACTGACAGATTGTTCATTCTCCTTATAAAAGTACGTATAAACACATTCTTACATAGGGCTTCCAAAAACAATCACCATAATTTCTGTACTAAGAGGTCCTTTAGAATGCTTTTGAAAACTGGAGTTGAATAGAACACATATATTTTTCTTTGCTTTCAAGAGAAAAAGAACGGTATGAAAGTAAGAAGGAAGCATAGATTCGTTTCAAGAGGAAAGATTCCTTGCGTACACGAACGAACAAAATCTTTTACCCGTGATAAATGACTCACATTTGGATCGAAGCCACAGAGGAACCTGGCAACATAAGCGACTGACAAGAGCGTGCTGGCTACATTGCCACCTCAAGTGGTGTCGAGGCATAGCACAAGACAAGAAGAAGAAGACAAGATAGAGTTGGTGAAGAAAGACTTAAGTGAATGCAATGCAAAGGGTTGGGGGGGGGGGTGAGGTAAAAGTGGAGATGCTAAGAAACAAATGGTTCAATCTTGATTTCCTCACAGCATCTCTTTCACAACAAAATAGCGTAGTCGTCGTCGGCATCCTCTTCAGAAATCTTTCTTCCCATTCACAATGAAATTCTAACCTTTGCTGCTGTTAAACGCTCGGTGATTTAAAGGAGACGTTCTTCTTCAAGCTGATGTTTTCTTTGCAATCGTTTCTGGCTGTTCACTGAATGCAGGTTACTTAACTGGAAACCTTTCCACATCAACATAAAATAAATAATTATACGAAGTGATAAATGGGAAGTAAAAATAGATTATAAATAATAGGTTCTATTGCGATGAAACCAGTTCTATTCTAGTTGTGCAGATTATTCTTTCGTCCCAACTATACTAGTGTGAATCAATATTGCGTGGGTTACACGAATACTGTATTAACTTCCATAAGCATATTAAAAATTGAAGAATCCAAGGGAAAAACATGATAAGTCATAATTCGCTATTTTAACAGGAGATTAAAAGTTTCAAGACTCTCAAAATTTAATTTTCTCAACTGCATTTTCATTAAAAATAGTAAAGTTTAATAACGAGAAAAATTACTTTTTAGGTTGTAAGCATAGATTTATTTAAAAAAATATAAAAATCCATTCAAATTTTACACATAAAAAAATCTGACACGTCAGAGAGATATTGCGTGATTTAAAGTGTTCTGTTTTTACATTGTGAACCTCTATTTAAAGTTCCTTTTTACAATTATTCTCATTCTTTTCATATTATTTTGATTAACTTATTAATAGAATCAGTACAATTTCGTGAATAAAGTGGTTTAAATTTCGCGAGTGATTTTACGAATAAAATGTTAAAAAATCGTGAGTAGAAATTAAAACTTCGTGAGTACAAGGGTACATTTCTTGAATAGCTAAAAATAAATAATTGTATTGAATGAGATTTAAAACTTTAGACATAAACCTTGCACTAATGTATGCTGCTAAAAACCTTAAAATAGTGCATTTCTTTCACATACTTCTTATACATTAGCAAAAGCAGGTATCAATATTTTAATAAACACATTCACTCTATAACTGAATTCATTTCTGAACCATTCAGCTGAATTTTCATGGGCATATGTTGAACACAGCTCCAAATTTGTCACGGTCAGATTTGTTCGACTCTTGAGCAGTACACAGAAAATCTTTGAAATAGTCTCTCACAGACTGCATTTGAAACTTCACTTTGCTCTTTCCGATAGCGAGATCTACGCTGGCGTGATATCTCACGTGTTCGACTTGTTTTCACAAACATTTTTCATCGCGAATGCCGTTAAACGCACACGATGAATGGCCTTTCGATGATGTAGTTCGTATTTTCCTGCTAGATGGCAAAACATATTCACAAAATTGCTGTCATCAATGGATGATAAGGTGTACTACATTCTAACATTCCTTGTGCTACGACAATCTGGTGATAGGATTCTGAGGACGAATTATATTTTTCTATTGTTTAGTATTATTATCGTGAATCAATTACTAAAAATGACACAATTTCGTGAGTAGTGCTCAGAATTAAGTTATTACAAAACATATGGAAGTATAATGTCCAAATTTCGTGAGTATTTTGTGAGTTAAAAATTACATTTTCACAAAGTGTGAATAGCCATCTATCTACTCCATGCGATTTCTTCAGTGTTTGAAATTTTCGCGAATTCGCGAGTCGCGAAATTCTACTGTCCCTACTTACTAACAACATTTCTCTTATTCTCATCATTCACAAGATACAAATATTTTTTTACACTTGCATGGGGCCTCTGTTTTATGTGATCGCAGTCTTAAATGTTTTGTAGCATCGCTAATACAACCACACTCTTCTTGGTAAGCTTCTTCGAAGACATTTTCTTCTTGAACAGAAGAGTCATTCTCTTTATATTTAGACAAAATTTGGTGGAACCCCTTTCAAAACTGACTACAAAGGCAAACTAAAAGCAGTCAAGTTAATCATAACAATGACTGGCAATTGAATTGACTACAATTATTATTATACTTATATAGGCAAAACATCAAAGACATAATAAATTTTCCATTTAAATTGTCAAAATATTCCCCTGTTTTTCATGTACTTGTAAGGGTTTCTCTTCTACGCGTTTTTATGATATTGAAATATCTTTGTACTTATACAGTTGTTCTCCAGTTCAAAGAAGCCATCTGAAACTAAGCTTAAAAACTATAAACTGTCTGGCAAGAAAGTAAGAAAATCTGTAATTTTGGACTTATTAGGTTTTCCCCCCTGTACTCTTTAATTGTAAAATGAGTATCAAATTTGAAAAAAAAAAAATAATCTAAACTGGAGTTATTCAACTTCAGTTTTGAAGAACGGAGCCAAAACTAGGAAGGCTTAACTGCTTTTGGCTTAGTAATAACTTTTTACCTGCAAATACCAGCCTTAGATGCCTAAACGCAATAATGATAATTCCTTTCAATTAAACTTGGAAATAATAGGAAATAGAGTCATTCCTCGTAAATCTGTAAGTACTCAGATGCTTGAATATTTAGATTTGAAATTTCCATCGAACTGGCTTTACAACTACACAGAGAATTTAGACTCTCCTGAGCTTACATGTAGCCATTTTCCATTGCGCTTCTTAAGATGTAAAACCTAGCTTACCAAGCTCTAAGCTTATTAATTGTTGACAAAGCTTTGAGGAAGATTAAATATTAAAAGTTATTAGCTTTTCTGAAAAACGTTATAACACGACAATGATTTTAAAAATCAGAATAAATGTTTAAATGAACAAACTCTAAAATAAAAATATGTGTAAGTTTCTTGAAAATCAATAATAACAGTTCTTTTTTAGGTTATCTGAGAATGCGCTCCGTCCATTGCAATTGGCGGAGGATCCATCAAGGTGATAGCATTAATTAATCCATCATTTGCATCATTTAGAAGATAACGGCTGACGTAATCTTGAAATTCGTCTATTCGCTGACAGTACAGTTTCGGAAAATAAAAATGTCACCTTTGTCGGTGCACTATGTGGGTATATAGCCTGTAGGACGATGTAGAAAAATAGAACATGTCTGCCCAGTAAGAGGTCATAATGACATGACTCCTGATCCAGCGTTCGGTCGCGTAGCGAAAGATCTACTTGAGAAAGTAGTTCTAGTTAGACCTAGGGAATATTATAAGATTTTTCAGAATCATGGAGCAGTGACGAAACTGACTGGAAAGTGAAAGACTATAAAACCGTTGCAATGGATCTGTGGAAGACATCGCTTGCATTCAAAATAGAGTATTAGAGCAGAAAGTGATAACATATATGAAGACTTCCAATGACGAAGTGTGTTTTCCTCCGAGCCACTTACGACTGGGGAGAGGCATATTGTTCTGTACTTAGAAGGGGAAGATCTTGGTTCAACGTTCTCCAATCTCTCATTGATATATTACAATGAAACTAGGTTTTCGTGGCCAACTCCGCAGGTGTTAAAAATGTTATGAAGTATTTCGTTGCAGAACTCAAACCGGGTCAATTTTGGTAATCCGGTCTGACCTGAACATAGATAACCCGGAGGCCAGGTCCGAAACTGGAACCGAATGACCTGGTAACCCGGTTCGAAACATGACCCGAATAACCCAATTGACCCGATGATCAGATTGGCCCAATTGATTCCGTGACCCGGTCTTGCCCAAAATCTCCAGACTGAGTTAACTCCGCAATCCCTTGATCGAATCTTCAACCAACTGACCCGGTGGCAATATCTTGACCGGTGACCGGTCTTGTTTCTGTGGTTCCAATCAATATATATTATAATTCCTTGAGAAGTAAGCTATGTATAGGAACTTCATATTTCAAAGTTTTATTTTTTTTAAAATGCTTTTATCCTATTTAATACTTTAACACAAAATTCTTTCAGAATAGTCTTTCCGAAAGAGTATTTGCACACTCCCGGTGGCATTTTTGTTGTTTCTGGGGATATGAAACTATACCGGTATCCGTATGTTATTACTATCGTTAGTAACTTTTCTGCGTCGTATTTTATGTAGTCTGGGGAACAACACCCCTGCTCCCGGTCACCAGAGATGGAAAGACTGCTCAAACGCAACAGTATATATAGCAAAAAAAGTACTATATCTCTGCTTCCCCCTGCGAGTCAAATTTGCGTCACCGGGTCCGAAGCATAGACCTGATGATTCGGTCCAAAAAGTGACCTGATTCACCTGGTGACCCGTTTCAGCTGTGTTTCGTTGTGACGCCTGATGCGTACACAACGAAACTGTACTTACTTCTGCTCATTGTACTCAGATGGAAAGTAATATAGTTCTGTACCATGCAGATAAACCATCAGAATAAACGTACACTTGCAAGTGCTCACCTATTTGTCTTCATCCATTCATGTTAATAATCAGCGGCAGGATTTCTGCCAGCGCGGCGGTGTCACCTCCGGTTTTCCCAAATCATTATTCACGCATTCCAACTTTAAATTTTTACTGTTAAAAGTCCACTACAAAAGTTAGTCTGTAAAAATTTAGACCCTGCAAAACTCTAGTTACACCCATAACTTTGATTTTACGTCTCCGAAACTGAAAATCCAGGCAGAATCTCTGACCAATCGTTACTGAGACCTACTCTAAAGTGTATGTTATATTTATTATATATTCTTAAGAATAACTTTAGCACAAGACAATATTACACGTATTAGCACTATCCTTTAGTTGCAATTGGTGTGCATGCGAAAACTTGTCAAGTCCATGGACTGAACTGGTTTTGAGAGAACTTCTATTATTGGAGCCTCTGCCTTTCAAACAAAATTATTCAGGAATTACATAGGTGTTGCTAGAAATACTTGTATAAACTGGAATTGCATAGTTAAAACATGAATAAAGTGTGTATTCTTGGCTCTACATTAATTTTATTATTTTCTGAAAAATTTTGAAAATAGACTGAGAGAGTTTTGGAATCATGTACTGCGAGAACTGTACCTTTGAATAGTGGGTGCAGAATGCCAATTTTGTACCCTTAGTTTTTGAGAGGCAGTGGCGAACCCAGGGTTGGGTTTAAATGGGCAGTTCTTTGCCTCCCAATACTTGGTAGGGAACAGATTAATAAAAAAAGATGGTGAAATATAAATCCCTGTGCCCGCCACTGATTCTAAAAATTTGTGGGTACATTATACCGTCTATTTTTCTGAGGCAGTGATGGGCACAAAAATTCATATTTTAGCATCGTTTTTTTCATCGTTATGCAGTTTTTACAGTATACTCTTCTGTTCCACCTACATGCAAATATTAATGAAAGATGTTTAATGTCAATAATAAAAGATTTGAATACTTCCATTTTAGTCATATACTTTCTTCCGTCATTTCCATTTCTCTCAACTTTAAAATAATAACAGAGGTCTATAGATAAAACATAAAAATTATTTATTGTTATTACAATGGTCACCGTTCATGATTTTCCATGAGAGAGAAAAAACATTTCTTCCCAAGGGAGCAGCATTTCGCCTCTAGCTGTATGTTCCAAATTGCACTGACAAAAGCACGCAAAGGATAAAAAGAAAAACAGCGTTGACAAACCAACACCAATGACAAACCAGCAAGTAATTTTTCTTTCCCAATAAACATGAGGAGGACTCGTGTAGGTATCGCTTGAAATTATACATACATTAAAAAAAAGAGGAAAAATCAGAGTGAAAAATTTTAACATGGTCTTCTCATAACACATATGTCCAGTTTCCACATCGAAACATTTTTCTTGAACAAACATTTATACAAACCCACGTCAGATCAACTCCACCCTCGGACGAAATGGGATGGAATCTTGGAGAGAAGAGAAAAGAGGAAAGCAAGCACATACACACACAGAAAGACAGACAGGCAGAAAGAGAGAGAGAATAGGGAAACTTAAAACTGTCCAATTAGTCATCGCAATCATACATGACATGGAAAAAGTTTATCGCAACCTCTGTGCTAGCAGGTGGCATCAATCAGGACATTGCAAACTGGTCCAAAGCAAACATACGAATGATTGCCAAAACGCTTTGGCTGTAAAATTTTAAGTTGTCGATGATCGTAGAAATAGATTACAGGCTTTGAAGAAAATTATGCTAAACAACTTCTATGCCAGGAAGATGTTGGAGAGAGATTGCCTCAATTTGTGACATCTTAGCAATTACGAATATATAACATTTTTTTAAAGAAGAAAGAATGATTCCGTGCACAGAATGAAGATGTGTGTTCGTAAACTACAATATTAAGTTTCAACCATAAATCTTAGAGAGTAATGAACATAAGATTTCCTTGTTCTTTGTGTTCCAGGCAATTCTAAGATATTTGCTTTCTAATTTCCAGTAGGATATAGACCTACCAAATATCTGTTCCGGTTGTAGCTCTCCAGTTTCAAAGCAAGCCAAAAGAACTGCGTTCATTGGAAAGAACTCGCAGATCCACTGGAGATTTTAAGAAATAACTGACATAAATTGAAAGATGAATAATTGAGACTGTAACAAGAAACGGTTCATTTGAAGACACGTAGTGCGGAGTAAATATCGAATATTAACAGTTTTCCAAAAATGCTGAACGGAATAATTTTATCTTGACTTCTAATCTTGTTCTATCTACACCTCATGCTTTCATTTTTAGTCAAATGAGGGAAATCTTCTACGCTAGACAGTTAGGTCAAAGTAATATTTTAGTGCATTTAAAAGGTCAGGAAATTCTTCTAAGGCAGTAATTTAGATCTTTTTCCTTTTAGTACATTTTAATAAAAGTTTTGTCTTTAAAAAGAAATACTATGAATTATTTCTTATACTACAACATTTCCATCTCATAAAAGTACACATTTTAAAATGATGATTAAAATTAATATCAAGTGATTGAATAAAAAATTGAATAACGGGGCCTTCTCTTGAGAGCATGGAACTCGAGACTTCTATTGGAAAGTCGGAGTCGGAGTCTAAACACCGACTGGAAATAAAACTACACTACAGGTTTCCCTTCCTGACATATTTTGCAAACTATTTCTTCAAGGCGGTACAGTAGTTTGTGCATCTGACTGCGAATCGGGTTGCCCGGGTCTAACTCCCAGCCAGAATGCTGAAGACTTTTTTTCAGTACTCCCATGCCTGGTGCTCTGAGGTGAGTTCAACCTCCTTTCAAATGAGTACCAGAGTGTCCTTGGTACTGCTTGGAATCGTGGGAGATGGAGACGGTCAAGCGTTGGACTGACCACCAGACCTCACTTCGTGCCGTATGTCGAGAATATGTGGAGCGAAGGAGATTCCTTTACCTTTCATCTTTTATTTCAGTACTGAGCGTGTTTTTTTTATAAATTTGGCTTTGTTGGGATTAAGATCTATTGTGGCATCTACCTTTGTCAGGACTGTGCGTCCAAAACTTGTTGGTGTGTTCTTCAGATTTCCAGTTATTATGTTAAACTTGCAGAGTGGGTTTATCCAACTTTCCTTAAGTAACTTTAAGAGCTTTATGATTCATGGAATTCGTTAACTAACGATTTGTTAAATTCTTAACGAAGATTGGTGAAAGCCATCAACTGAGTTCATTCCGTCCAGGTGTATCCGGACCGAAAGTCTTTTCGAAGATTTTTCGTGTAGTTCGTACAACTTGCACTTTTGATATGCAGGTCCAGAAATAATATTTTCTGCTTGAATGCGTACACTAGATTCCTCAGTACCGTTATATGCTTCTTTCATGATCTGTAAAGAGCTGAAAATATATATCCATAAGCTTGCGTTACTTGCTGAACATTCTGTAGAAGATAGATTAATACAATCTGCTCTGCCCCTCTGTAAATCTAATAGCTTTGAGAAAATACGTCATATACAACAAAGATCGTACTAAAAGTGGTATACACTCTTAAGTTGTTTTCTAACCAAAAGATTTTGTTTTCAAATTTTATGTCAAGAGAACCAGACCTTGTGGCATCTTTCACACAGTAGGGCTCATCTTCATTCTGTCCTTTAAAGCTAATCCCTTTCAAAGATTCTTT
The DNA here is from genome assembly GCA_022664845.1 of Lepisma saccharinum. NCBI lineage: Eukaryota > Metazoa > Arthropoda > Insecta > Zygentoma > Lepismatidae > Lepisma > Lepisma saccharinum. The sequence continues at coordinate 25,596 of JAGDQP010017809.1, read as the reverse complement.
GTCAAAGTTTGAAGCTAAATAGTGTTGTCTTAGTAGCTGAATTAAGTTAGTCATTTTACACTCACTTGTTCACACGTACACTCACACACTGCATGTACACTGGGGGGAGAGAGTGAGAAAGGGAAGAAAAGATACAAGTTAATCCTACCGAGAATTAATATGAAATGCTTTTCTCTTCGTTCTTGAGTCATAATAGTGAAAGAAGGTCTGATAAAACAGAGGTGGAAAAGGAGATAAAAGACGAAGAATAGAGTAGATTATCAGAGTAACACAAGAACCAGACTCCCAAGAACTCTTTAAATTATTTGGATGAGCAATGAGAAATAAAGCAAATGTTTGACATCTTTTAATGAAATTCTTAATTCTTTTCAAGAAGACGGAAGTGGAATTTTCTGTTTTACTGAGCTAAGTACGGTGGCTTATATGTAAAATGTTTGCCTAATAATGGAAGATGCTTCGTTTCTACGTTTGGATAACTTATGTTGGTTGAGGACTCACTGTTATTCTTTCTGTTACAGTGAGTAAATGATGGGTTAATTGTTCAAGGGCAAGCTGCTCTTCTGTTTCAGTTTCTTCTTGAATAGAAAATTTCAAGGAAGTAAAGTTGGTTCATTAAATTTCTAAAGTCCTGAACGAGCTGGTAAGCTTCAATAACGGGACCTACAGTACCTCTACGGGACTTGAAACTGTGATATTGCGCACAGAAAGTGTTCATGCCAACCTTTGATGGAAGTTAAGACTGAAAGACAAATTGAAATTTTGCAGAATATCATATTACACCTAAATCTGCCTCCTATTTGCTCAGTATGGTTTCCAATCAATGTTACCAAGTTAAGAAAATACTTGAATGATTACAAATGTTCATTCACGTACTTGGGTAGCTTGATGGCTTGCTTAGTTAGCTTGCATGAGACTCGCAACTCATTGAATCAAGATCAAAATTGTTTCCAGCTCCTGATTTTAAGAATATTTAGCCGTTCGCGTTGGTTTAAGTGAGCTTCATTCTAGTCGTAGCAGTACAGAACTTTGTAGTTAATTTGAGGCACTACTTTTATCTTGAATATGCTACGTACATTTGTAATTGAAAAATGGGTAAACATATTTGAATGTGAAGTATTTATTCTTCAAAATGTTTTATTGCATATTTTCAGTAATTTAAATGATCTGGTTTTGCTCTGTAGTTGGCAGGACTATTTTATTTACTCAATACTGTATAAGGTGAATGACAGGCCTAGTCAAGGGTACCCTAGCTTTCTGTGTCCTTGGTCCCGGGATCAGGTGTGGTGGACTCATTGAATGGAATAGTTTGGAGTCAACTTTATCAAAGACTGTAGGCCACGTTCTTAAAAAGCCACAAACTTGTTTATGGCGCTAATAAAAATACAGAAAAATAAAAAGAGCCAAATATTCAAGAATCAATGTTAAAAAAAAACAACAGTTATTTATTCAGTCTTCAGAGGAAAGGCGTATTGGCATCGCTTTCCCTATATTTTTATAGTTTATAGAACAATATAATATTGTATTACAACCGTAGACTTATGACGCAGTCTCAGTTGCAATCGCTTACTCCGGATAAGCACTGAGGAGACAGTGCGATTTCAAGTCTGGGTCCCGCAGGCCATCTTAGTTGAGGTTTTCCAGGGCTTTACTCAGACCCTCCTCACATGGCGTCTTCAATCCAGACCTGGTCGCTATCTTTTCAGTTCTTTTCCCACGACTATCGCAAAGTGTACGATGGGGTTGTCTGTAGTCCTACGTTCCTGTAAATAGCAAAACACAGTTTCAATACAGTCTCATAGACACATCAAATATTACTGTGGACTTCTCGAGAAATGTATATTGAATTCTCAGCTATAAAATATTATCACTTCTAATGGCATTGGCAAATCGAAATGAATAATGGTGAACCCATTAAATCGAAAGGGCGGTATTATCATTATTCATTTATTGCCTTTTTGGTATCGTCAGGTCTATGTTGAATGTGAATTTCGGAATATGGTGTCCTTAAATAAAAATATTGTATGGTTGTTTCAGTCATAGTGCATCATGAATACAATTAAGTGGTAGTTGTAAAGCGTAGGGTATGTTAATTAAAGTTTGTGTAGTTAGGTGATGTTATATGCACTTGTGCGTAAGTGCGTTGGGATTGTGACAGTAGTATTGAGCTAAGATGTAATACAAAGTACACCGTATATGCCTGACAACATGAAAACTGATTAATTAGATAGTGATACGTAAGGACGGTCGTCTATGTTTGTTTACCATTTAAGAATAGTTGAAGAGCTTATTTCCAAAAGAACACATGTCTAGTGATGCAAAATATGTCTCGGGGAGAGCGAGCATTGTAATACTGCGAATTATCTAATATTGAAACAAGAGGCACTGACTAGATACAACATTAAACCATTCGCATAATTAAAGTGCTCGTCCTCCCAACGAAATACACTTTTTATGTCTACTGTAAAATTTGCGTCACGGGACATCAGGGTTTAACAAAATATTTGGCCACCAGTTCTTTGCTCTAAATCTTCAAATTTACCTGCATCAAGACAGTGACGCCGCTCACCACCGTTCTCTATTTTATCTTAGTGCCACGAGTGCATTATTTTCTATGCGTTTCTAGCACGCCGTCCTACGTACTGCAGCGTGGTTCATACGACGACGCCACTGCTGTGTGTGTGCAATAAATCTGGTGGTTCTCCGCCGCCGTTCAACATCTGCATCACTGCAACGCATCGCCGAAGTGTTCTTTTCACAATTTGCTTTTGTTCCTGACAGACAGATGGCGCGAACCAGGATAATGGTGCATCATTATGTAACATGTATCTTATCTATGTTTAATGTCAATAGAACATATTATATGAGGCCACTAGTGAACACAAAAATCTTCAGATGTCCTCATTGGGCTACCGCAAAAGTCATAGTACTCTAACCGCTCTAGTACATATAACTGATGAGATCCGAATGGCCTTGGATACGAGGGAGGTTACCATTCTCACTCTTTTGGATTTTTCTAAAGCGTTTCAGTCCATCATACATAAAACTCTTCTCTCTAAATTATCTTCTTTATTCAACTTCTCTGAGCATGCTATTCAATGGGTACAAAACTCTCTTCAAGGATGTTTTTGTAAGCAATTTGTAAGTATTTCTGCTTCACAATCATCTTTGCGTAATCTCTCAAGGGGAGTCCCACAGGGGACAGTTCTCGGACCTCTCCTGTTCTGTCTATATGTAAATGACCTTCCTAATGCATTAAAATATTGTAAACACCATCTATATGGAGACGATTTCCAGATGTATACGTCATGCGATCCGCGTGAATTAACAGCGACCATTTATAGTATAAACGATTATCTTGCTAGAATTAGGGACTCGGCTTCACTAAATAGACTCAGCATCAACCCGCTAAAATCTCAATGTATAATCTTTTCTTCAAAGAGATCAACATCACTTCCTGACTATTCTATCATCCCCAATATTACTGTAAATAACACCACCGTACCATTTTCCTCCACGGCAAACAATCTTGGCCTCACACTAGACCAACACCTAGAATGGAAGGCTCATATCAATAAGGTTTGCAGAAAAGCGTTCTGATCACTGCACTCTCTAGCTAGGTTAAAAAAATATCCTTCCAACCGCTGTTAAAACCACTTTGACACAAACACTTGTTTTCCCACATATTGATTACTGTGACGTAGTACTTTCCGACATCAGCGATGAGTTGGCTCACGGCCTTCAGAGGATTCAGAATTCATGTGTAAGATTTATCTTTAACCTGAAATATTAAAACCATTTACCTTTCTATCGAAAACTATCCTTTCTAAAATTAGACGAGCGACGAGCTTCGCGCACAGCAGTAATATTATTTAAAACAATGCGTGCTAAAAGGCCCATTTATATTTTTCAAGATTTTCAATCTCTTAATGCCCGTCATGGAAACAATACAAGATCAGGAACCAACATGTTATTATCTATCCCCCACCATAACTCTAACTTCTTTAAAAAATCCTTCACAGTTACCTCAATTCGCATTTGGAACAGCCTACCCGATTATCTTAAGGAATCAGAGACAGTGAAATACTTCAGGAAGTCGATGTATGTGTGTGTACTTATTTTTAGATGTAATTTTATTTTATTTTTTATTATTATTATTTTGTTCTTATTCGGTATTTTGTTCTTATATAAAATATTGTAGCATGGCCAAGTGGTAGATAAGGCTCACCCAGCCTTAACTTCGCCATGTAAAAGAAGCCAATAAACTAAACTAAACGAAATTAAACCAAATTTTAGAGAATTTTTAAACACTGTTCATATTTAAAAATAGCACTGAGCATGTGCTCTTTTCAAAATAAGTTCCTCAGTTACATGTGTACATCAGACTCCAGATGAACCTATATTTCCCGATATAAAAGAGTCACGATTTGCCAGGGGTATTTTCAAAATGATTTTGATCTATTTAAGAACATCAACCCCCTATTCCATATTGTATTTAATACACATTTCAACTAAATTACTAAAAACTTTATATAATATTTGTTGTATTTATGCTAAGATATTGTAACCAACTTAATATTTTCAGTGAGAAACTCATATTTGATGTACATTATAGTTCTCTCCATCATGGGAAGAAAATAATATCAAGACCTTGAACAATAGATAATTCTTCGTTAAATCCGGGATACTTTGAAGTACTGGCATTATCTCTTGTTAGCCTTGTAACATCGATCTTACGAATCATCTTAATATTATCTTCTGCAGCCCCGAGCGTTCAATCTCAGATTCTTTACCTTTCGAAAGGTAATCACGTTTGCTTAAACATTTCCTTAAAATTAATATTTATCTTTAAACAAAGGAAGAAGAGAGAGATCAAATATTCCTGTCTCGTTTGACTTTATAAGCGGCTAGAAAGTGTTTGTCAAGTATTGAACACTCCTACGCAAACCACCCAATATTGCTCCTACACAGGTACTAAAGGAATTGTCTGCAGGAATTAATTTTGTTTCTAATTCAGAGACGGAAATATTTGACAAGTCATGCTATAATTAAACATTACGCTTAGAATTGTTATTGTCTTTGTTTTCAGTTCCATAAGAACAGTTCTCTTCAAGTAGCCAGCATTTCTCATATAACTGTTTGGAATTCTCTTCCACGTTACAGTCAAACTTCAATACAACGATCTTCTGCGGATGGCCCATAATTAACTAACTCTATGGCTTACTAAACTCGTAAGTTCATCGCCGCAGTAACAAACGTTTGCCATTGGATTCTATCCTGGGCAACATCAAGCCAGTTTTCATCACGAACACCTACTTCTCGAAGATCTCTTCTGATATTGTCCTCACAACGACGTCTCAGTCTACCCAATGGTCTCCTTCCATCTGGCTTTCCAACCAGGATAGAATATAATCTTCGTTTTCCTCATCCGAGCTACTTGACCTGCCCACCTTAATCGTCGCGATTTCATTATTTTTACAGCATCTGGTGAATCGTACAGTCCGTGGAGTTCTTCATTATGCAGTCTTCTCCACTCACCAGTAATCTCGTCCCGTTTCGACCCGTATATCTTTCTCAAAACCTTATTTTCAAACATACGTAATTTATGTTCATCTGCTAGGATCGTAATCCAACTTTCGCAATAGTAAAGTATTACAGGCAGAATAACTGTTCTGTATATTTTCAAGTTCAATTTCCTTGATATTAATCGCGATGTTAGAAGATTTTTGGACTGAATAGAAACATGTGTTGCCCGATACTAAGCGACTTTTTATTTCTCCAGTGACCTCATTTTTGCTTGTTACGTATGCTTCCAAGTATTTAAATTTGTTTACTTTCTCTATGACCTCATCCTTAATTCTTATGTTTTTATTTCCTTCATTCGCTGTGTTATCATGTATTTTGTTTTATCTATGTTTACCTGTAGACCTATCTCATCGCACGCTTCTACTAAGACATCGGTGTTGCTTTGTAGTGCATCTATATCGTCCCCTATTAAATCTACATCATCCGCGTATACAAACAGTTGATTCAAACCATTCAATGATAGTCCCTTTTTGTCCCCTTTAATTTTTAAAATCGCATATTCTAACGCAAAGTTAAACAGTAGTGGGGACAAGGCATCGCCTTGTTTCAATCCGTTGCGAATCTTGAAACTATCTGACATATTATTACCTATCCGTACTCTGCTTATGGGGTCGCTGAGACACATCTTCACTAGCTGAACCAGTTTTTTCGGAATTCCAAATCATAGCAGGATACTGTATAACTTTTCCCTTTTGATAGAATCATATGCTTTCTTGAAATCAATGAATAGCTGTTGGACCTTCCCATTGGCCCATACAAAATGTTTACCAAAGATGTTATCAACAATAAAAGAACTAATAGAAGGGCACTACTTGAAATACTCCAAAACGATTGTACTGTCGCCAAAACAATTCTTGGCACTTCGTTCTCATTCAGACCTACTTCACCTCTGTAAACCATTGAACAAAGTACATTTCGTTCTTAAACTCGCCTGCTTGCACGTAACACCTGCCATCCTCTACAAGAAACTTCACGGAATGTTGATGAATGTTGGCAAGGTTAAGCAGGAGCGTGCTTCCATCATATTTCTCTGTAGTCCAGTAGAGTCCAATGGCTTCACTCTTTATGAGTCGAAGTATCGATCACGCACTCCAGCCTTTAATCTAAACACGAAATTTTGCGAAAGAGGCTGTGGTGAATCGTTCTTTAAGTAACTGAGAGATCACTCGTGAAGTGGGAATGTGACAGCAAAGAGGCGCAAGACAGAAAGTCTGACTTCAGCAGAAGTTGTGATTTATTCTGCATTGAACACTCGATGGTCCCGAAGTAACAAATATATTGCAACCATCTCACCCGGTCTGGGAGGTGCTATCTTACTACATAAGTAGCTTGACGTGCAATTTACAAAAAAAAGTGTGTGTGTTTTTAAATATATAATTCTTTTTGTATATTCAGAAGCAATTTCAAACACTAAACTAAGAAACAGGGAAAACTACTTTGTCTTTACGTGTAGAAGACATTACAGGTAAGTCATTTTCGAATCTGAATTTTGTTTAAGTTCTTCACGCAACTTTGAATCAGGCCGAATGGATGATCATGGGAGAATTGGTGGAATAAAGAAAGTGGGAGGAAACTGGAACACCCCGAGAAAACTCACGCACACGGTGTTTATCCACCACAAAGGTCATACGCACAATAGGTGAGCGCTCTACCAATCAGCGACCGTGGCCCACACATATGTCATTTTTTCATTTAAAAAATGTAATATATTATAGGCCTGCAGGTAATTTTGCGTATTAACGACAAATGAAGCTATGAAGTCAGCACTAAATGTCATTTTCGTGAAAACTGCGTTTTTACAGAAATACGGGGATAAGAATCAAAGCCCAAATACATTGCTTAGTCCTTCTATTGGGTGTTTGTAATTGGTGAGACTTGTTGTTTTATCGTAGAAATTAAATTCAGCAAACTGAATTTTTGTTCCGTAAATTGGAAATGGCACTTATTTATTATTTACTTCAAGTCTTCAAACACTGCACAAAAGACTAATTTATCTTTTTTCGTACAATCATGTAGTCGACGCTATAGTTCTTTCTACTATTTTTCTCTTTTTCTTTTTCCTTTTTTATGTAGATGCACAGATTTTAGTGGAGTCTTCCGTAACTTGCTGAAAATCATGTTCTCCTTAAGGTACCTCATTCCTTAAGTATATAAATTAGTCAACCCATTCCCCAGTTATTACAGAAAGGAATTTTATGAAAAAGAAAAAAGAACTTTTGACACAATTGTGCTAAATACCGTACTACAATTACGTCGCCGAGACCTGTTTTACTTGACTCTACATGCCAATCCGCACTTGAAAATGTCGTATCTTGCTACCAATAGTCAGGTGACATGCTTCAGAATAACAATTTTGGCGGATCCCTCCCCATCCCCCCTAAAAATGAAACAAAAAAACTTTTGTCCTCTTCTTATTTCACATTATCCGTGTGTCAGTAACTCAAGCTGATGCCTGAAGTAGGTGAACAAAACATATCTAGAAGTAGAGAGGGAGAGGATGGGCTCTGGAGGTGTGAGGGGCAAACGTAAATGGTACACATACCCGCTAAGTGTATGCAGAAATTGAAAATTAAATTCGGTCCAAAATTAATACACGCTAATAAACGTTAGACAAACTTTATCATCCCCTCGACTTGAAAAAGATTGTAACATATTTTATGGAAACACAATACAATATCCAAGTATCTATCCTTAGATTAAGAGAAAATGGCCTCTGGGTGCACTTTCTGAGTCCAATAACCTCCAGAGTATGGCAGTATCGAGATTAGATTCGAAGTTGATGATTTAAAACAAACGTACCATGTGTTGTATTATGCCACAAGGATTAGCATAATGTTGCCGGATTGTGCAACTTTCAAACTTTTGAAACATTTTCATGTGTCATTTTCTATGTATCTCTGTACATTAATTCTCCGATAGGATACTGGATTTAATGTCGCATATGTTATGAGTGTTGGCACGAAGAGTGTATAATCTTATAACTGGGTTAGTGTTTTAATTTCTGACTTTTGCTATTTTGTTCTTGCTTAATTTTGTCCCTCAGATGCGTACTTGGTCCACACGTGGAAGAAGTAAATGAGTTTCAACAATTTTAATTTCAAGTAATCCTGTTCCTTAATGAATTTATTTAAAAAAAATTAAAGATACAGCTCATTTTCCTCCATTTTACACTTAATCTATTTCATAACAAGAGCAGCAAGGAAAAGATTTTGAAAGGAATCTGATGGTCTTATTCAAGGTACCACCCCATCATATGCTTGGCATGATAGGAAGCATATGAGGGAAAACCTAAGTCAGGATGGCCGACACTGGAAATCGAACCCTGATCCTGTTGATTATAAGGGAATCTTGTTTGTATATGACGTTACGATAAAAAAAATGGCACTAATAATTTTTATCCTAAACTTCGAAGTCGAATTGCATTACAAGATTTCAGATGTAGCCATTATTTACAATAATACATTGATTTAATTAAGATTCACGCATTCCTGTCCCTCATTTCTATATGGAATAAGTTTTCTTTATTTGCGTAATTAATAGTTTACTTTTAATGAATTTTTGAAGGCGGCTTACTTTTTTAAATAATCAATTTTGAAGTCAAATTAAAATTCAACTGAGGCAGTGAAGTATATAATACAAGGGGAAAGGTTTTAGTAAATGACTATGACACGTGACACAATTAGTGCACCTCAGTGAACTATCACGTGAGACATAAGAGAAAGAGGATAGGAAAATAAACATGAATATTTTATAGATTGGAATCAAGAGTAGCTCACCCATGATAATGCATAATTGTAGCAGCTTTAATGAGAAATAATTGTTGCTCACAGAGCATGTGTTAAGTAAATGTTTGGTTTAGAAAAATCGTCAGGTCCATAATTTATGATGGTCATCCAGGGAAACTGATGCAAATTCAGTAGAAATTAATAACAAAATTATGCGTGTTACTTAACAGAAGTTGTCTTTGTGAAATATATTGGTGCAAGGGCAGAATATAAATTAAGACCAACCGCATTATTTATGTAAAATCTACTTGTAAACGAGTAGTATAGCATTGCTAAATCTAATCCGCAAATAGGTAGGTGTTTTGTGAGTGAATGTTTCAATTATCTTGCTCTTACCGTTTCCGATTGTTTTCTCGAATTAGATTTCCGTGGCTTCTCTAAAAATATTAACTCTCTTACGCCTAATGATGCACATACTCGTATACGACGAACCTTATATCTTTGCTCCAAATTACACTAGTAAGGCGATTTAGACTTTAAAACGTCCGTGAAGAAACAAGCTAACCGCTGATATACATTACATGCATATAGGGCGTCTCATGGGTTACAGAGGAGAAGGAGAAATTTGCTCTTTCCCCTCTCTCTCCACCCCCGCATATTCGGGGGCGGATCAAACCCCCAACGTATGAGTGTTGACTTCAGGTGGTAAAAACAAAATAAGATGACATCCTTTTTGTGTGGATCCTTAGTCTTCCGAGGGGAAGAGATAAGTTAGCTATTTCTTGCATCATCATATTTGTCATATAAATTGCGCATGGTTGATGGGAACTAATCGATAAAGAAATCCTGTCATAATTGGTATATATGCAGGACTTTCGTTGCTAAATGTTCAGCAGAGAGTTATTTGCTGTTGGGTCATAGTTCTGCAGAAGTCTACAGATGTAAGAGGAGGAAACTTACCTGACCTCAGAACTTGGTAGAAGAAAATTTATGGTCAAAAATCCATTTGTTCTCCACTTTATTTCGAAATATTTGCTGTCTTTGCTCCCTTAGATAGGAAAAAGAACTTAGTTTGCAATAGTGGACATGTTTGATTTGGTCAATGTACAATAATTAACAGTGCTGCCACGTCCTCGAGAATTCTAAAAATAAATAAAATGTTTTAGATTTTCTTCTGCTACAAGTTGGGCACGATGCGCAAAAAATGGTACCTTAGTGGAATCTGCATTTCATAAGATATCCAACAAGGTATCATTCATGGCAGTACAGTACAAGGTGTGATCAAAAAATACATTGAATAAATTTTTATAGCAGCAACTACTGACGCTACATCCATTTGAAGTAATAAGTCCAATAGCCTGATCCGTTGAGATAGTTAGTGTCAAGTTTGAACAAGCTGTGACTTGTCAGTCTGCTTCCAGAGCCGGAAAAGTGAGGCCGTGTTTACCGTGTCTGTCGCGCATCATGGATTACGAACATCGCGTAAACATTAAGTTTTGTTTTAAATTGTAAAAAAGTGCTAGAAAGACCATGAAATGTTAAAAATCAGTGTATGGCGATAATGTGGTGACTCTGAAGACTGTTTACAAATATTGTGAACGATTTAAAAGTGGAAACGAGACGGGTGAAGACGAGCAATGGTGGGCACGTTCTTCGACCTCAAAAACAGATGAAAACGTGCAAAAAGTGGCAAAAATGATTCCTTCAGATAGGCGATTGACTATTCGAGAGCTTACCGAAGAACTTAACATCTCTTACGGGTCCGTGCAAAGCATTTTATCCGGTAACTTGCAAATAAGACGAGTGAGTGCGAAATTTGTTCCCAGACTTTTGGCTTCCTCCTCCATCACGACAATGCGCCGTGCCACACCTCGCTTCTGATCCGCGAGTTTTTGGCCGAGAAAAAGGTTCCTGTCTGTCCACATCCGCCTTACTCTCGGATTTAGCACCATGCGACTTGTGCCTCTTCCCAAAAACCGTGCTAAATGGAAAATGTTTTGACACCATTCACGACATTGAGAGGGCCACGACGGAGCAGCTGAAGGTCATTCCGAAAGAAGCCTTCCAGAAATGCAATCATGAAGTCAACGTTGGGATAAGCGCATAAGGTGAGTACTTTGAAGGAGATTAATTCAAATTTGAGGTAAGCTTATTACCTTGTTCGTAATAAAATTATTCACCGTATTTTTTGATCACATCTCATAATTAGGACGGTGACCAAGTCTGTGAACGTGAAGGATTTTCATGAATTTGATCACCATCGTATAAAGATTTAACATTACACTTAGACAGCAACTACCAGTCTGCCGGTTTACCATAAAGAGTTCACTTGAATTAATCTCTTTAAATTTGCAATTGAATTTTTGATAGAAAAAACAAACAAGTCCAATTTATTAAACGTAATGGTATCTTGTTGTTCTTTGCAATTGGCTCTATCTAGTTCCAAGATGTAATCGGTAACCAATAATAGTTAGCTTTGCACGAACAGCAACACAGCTTTATGAAAAGTGACTCGGTTCCTGTTCGGGCGCCATATAACTTATGTGAGATTTGACTTTTGTAGAGAGAGCAGAGAGATTAAGCCTGATGAGATATATGAACGCGCCTTCTGTTGTGTGATAAAATAAAAGTTACTAAGAAGAATATAGAATATCCGCAATAACTTTACAAGATCTCCTACTTTTCGTGAGTATAGAAAAGGAAATATCCTTTTAACTCCGTCGTTCAAATATGTGGTGCGTGTAATATGGGGCACGACCACATCTCACACAGGATGTTTTGAATACCCTTGCCAAATACTTTGACGACCACGTTATTTCTCTACGCTAAAGACTGTCAGTGGCGAAGGAGATGGATTGGCCTTCCTATTCATCTGATCTCAATCCCTGTGACTTTTCCTTTCGGATTGGGCAGTATATATACACACACAGTCACAGTATCTCTGACCTCAAGACAGCAACTGAAGCTAAACAACTGATGCTGTCCGGCGATGTACTAGAGCAGTGTTTCCCAACCTGGGGTCCGTGACAAGCATGTAAGGGGTCCGCAATACTTTGTCATGTAACGAGAATTTACTTTCCGATGTTTACATTTTATTGTACAGATTTCCTTTTATAAAGACCACGAAAACCAAGTTAAAATCGAACTCAACAAACCCAAAGCAATACAGTAAATAAAGTGAATGAACAGCATTTAATGGTCTGATATGAAGCGTACAGGGAAAAAAGGGGGAATGTGGATGAAGGGTGATTTCTCGCAAAACGCACGTTAAGGACCAATTCCCTCATTCACTCCCGTGAGTCTTAAAACAGCTATAACTTAATTTTTTGAGCTTTTGTATCAACATTTTCTGAGAGGTTAGTTGTCTTTGTGTAAAAACTCATTTTTTAAATAAAAATAAACTGTACAAAAATTTATTGGTTTGTAAGCACTGTGTAGGCCGTGTACCATAATCGAAAACAAGGAAATAGTCTGAATTTCTGTTAATTGCTTTTCGACTCTTTTATTGGTTTAGTCGTGGAGTGGCGATTCATCCAAACTCGTTTTTGTTGAAGCTCAAGAGAAGTTAAAAGGAAGGACGTGCATTTGACGACAAAAACATGAAGACCTTTAATCTCACCACCACTTGCAGCCCTTTAGTCATCACCAGAATCTCCCTTAACTCAAAAAATTTCACTGCATTGTGTAACGAGACGGGAAGAGATCACGAACATTACATTTTGAAGTAAGTGGAAGAGCCCTGACTCGTTTATTCGAGGTCGTGATTAGGTGAGACTTTTTCTGGTTGATACAAAATTAGAACCAAAACTAAAGAACTTCAAGCTTCACGTTGAGCTCTCCGAATCGACAGTAAGGAATACGATTCCTTTCCCAAGCTGAACGATTTTCTGTCGGCAAGTGAAACAAAACTTTCGAATGAAAATTTGGGAACATGAAGGAGCATTTGCTTTCTTTGGATTCTCAGCTGAGAGATTAACTTCCGGTTCCCCACGAGAAAAACAATTGGATGATGAATCTTCTTTCTAAACAATAAAAATTAGTTATCATCAAATGAAGACCAGCTTATTGAGTTGTCCTGCGATTGCTTCTTGAAGATGATATTTCCCAGTTTGTGTTTACTAGGAATGGTAGACTTTTGGATTTATCCACGGTCTTTGTATCCTGATGTTCCGAGAAAGGGAATTTCACATCTGATGTCTTTCGGGACTACTTGTGTGAGTCAACATTTTCTGCACTTGTTTGTATGAAAAATAAGTACGGAAAGATACTTGATATTCAACCAGATCTGCGCCTGTAAATATCTACTTTGAAGCCACATATGAAAATGTTGACAGACACAAAACTACTGTCATCACATTGAAAAATAGTAAGCAAACAAACTCAATAGTTTTTTACTATTATTGCTAATAATTGGCGTATTGCAGTATTGTTAGCAAAGCGTATTCATTTGTACTTTAATGTATTGAAATTGTACATCTTTTTTAAGCTATAGATAACGCAAAACGATCTACTGATACTTTATGTATAATGTTTTCCTTGGTTGTAGAAGCAGAGGTCCGCAAAAAACTAGTAAGTAATCAAGGGGTCCGCAGCCTGCAAAAGGTTGGGAAACACTGTACTAGAGTCTTTAGTGCCTTACTTTCTACATCGTTTTAACCACGCGATTACCTGTGAAAGGTCGCGCATTGAATATCTTCCTAAATCCCGTAGGTCACTTTGCATTTTCTTTGCTAAATGGCCTGAAAATCTGTTGTCATTCGAAACTAATGACGATTATATTTTTGTTTAGTGTATCTCTTGCATCCAGTAAACATATTTTTGCTTCAGTTTGAGTTGAAGTAACGTACAGAGACCCATGTAGCCTACCTAAGCTTTCAATTAGTGCTTTTTATTCAATGTTACCCACAACACTGGTGACTCGATCTACTGGCTTCTGTTTAAAATAATCTTCATACATCTTCTACACACATCTACCGCCATCTATCGGATTTAACACGTATTATAACGAATACAGCGAATAATTCGTATTGGTTGCTACGCTATGTTCAATCCCCTACCTTAAGTTCTTCATCGTTGTTGTTCAAGTAATGATGAAGTATTGCTGTGAAGTTCTTCATTCATGATTATTGTCATCATTGTTCTTAAACCCTGACAAGGAAGATGACATTGCATCATGTTGCAAACCTTACTCATAACTTCTGTGACAAATTTTGATAGAATTTCTAGTTACAATGAATCTGTTTATCAATTATCTATCCAAACCATAAAGTGGTTATTGATGATAATATATGCTGAGGCCTCTCTAAATATTGGACAGTGTACCACCTAACAAGAAGGAATCTTTCAGGGTCCTACTTTTTTGGCTTTCCCATGGAAAAAGAGCCGCCAAAACACCTGAAGGATATCATCGTAAACTAAGAAGTGCTCAAGAAGACTTACAAATTATCTTGTACTTGTACTTTGACCTCTTAAAGCTTTCCAATGACCTCTTGCCTCTACCTCTAACAGTCTTTCTCCTCTAGCTATTGGAAAAACAAAAGGAGGAGAAGAAAAAACAAATGACAATCACTAATGAAGCTTCATATCTTCCTTCTTTTGTTTTTTTTACTTCAAGCGGCCACCGAACCTCATTATGACGTCATTCTAAGGCTTTCCTGATGTCTTCAGGCTTCTTCTTCTTCTTCCCTCTCCTCCATTGGCGTTGTCTGCTGTCTTCCGTGCTCCAAAGTGGAAGTTGATGACAGATGGAGCTGTGATCTTCCTCACCGACGTACGCGTGCGCATATTTGCAGCCTTTCATTAATATCTCAGCTCATTTTTCATACAAGATTATTCGAGATGGTGGGTTTACACGCAAGAAGCAGGAAGCGTGCTTTACCATATATGGATGTCACGTCTAAATACTCTTTTCTTGAGAATTTTCATTTGAAGAATCAGTATTCAGTATATTTTTTTTTAAAATTTAATTTAATAGTAAAATAAAGGGAAATTATTTATTCTTGTTAGCTTTCTGGTTTGATACGTAATTAGTTTCCCATCATCTTATCTTGCAGACTATCATTACTAAAGTAATACATACATAGAGTAGAGTAGGGGGTGCTTGTCCCCTTAGAACTTTCGTAGCCCCAGACCAATAACGCATACTTATGTATGAATATTGGAAGTGTAGAATAGTGCTATAAGGTAAGAGTGTTTAAACTTGAATTACAATTTGTGGTATCATATTACGAACTGAAATCACTTACGAATAGTTTTAAACAGACTAACCATATTTT
The DNA here is from genome assembly GCA_022664845.1 of Lepisma saccharinum. Taxonomy (NCBI): domain Eukaryota; kingdom Metazoa; phylum Arthropoda; class Insecta; order Zygentoma; family Lepismatidae; genus Lepisma; species Lepisma saccharinum. The sequence goes on along the minus strand of JAGDQP010017809.1, from coordinate 10,013 downwards.
GATCTCTCTAAGTTGGGATACTGTCTGGTCTAAAACACAGATTTTAATTTTGACAAAACGAAACTAAAACTTTATATTTTTCTTTACTCATGTTTAGGGCAATAAAAATATTACCATCATCATCACCATTATTATTATTAATATTGAAGAGGCAAGCATGTTTTAGTCCTACTACCAGCCATCCTTTATTTATTTTTATTTATTACTAATTTTGAGTTTTCTCAGGTTTTCCTCTTAGACGACACGAATACGAAGATGGTATCTAGAGAAAGGTCTACGTTTTCAATCCCCCATTCCAGAAAACTATCTCGCCGAAGAATGTCGTTCCTCAAACTAGTAACGGCCCGTAGTTACCATTTGAGCCCATATTAAACTTTAGGTCCATTCATATTGTAAAATATATTTTCTTAAATTTTCACCGTTTGAAGTCGTACATTAAAAGAAAAAAACAATTAATTATTTTTACCTACCAAGGCAACTAACAAAACGGCAGGGATGCCCTCGATCAAAGCGTAACGGGTAATCAGATTATTTTTAAACATAGCGAATCATCTAAGAATGGTTTGGAGACCAAAATCGGTCTCAGCTTCTTCTTACGCTGACAAACGAAAGAAACACTTATATAAAATAAATATATTTATATGCAAATAATGTTATATCAAGAGTACACGTACAAACAGATGAAACATAATACTTCTACATATATTTTTCATAATAACAAAGGTCTTCGTCGACTGACGTAATCATATGGTCTGAGGCGTTAGTGCAGCGTCTTTAGGACAGCTGGCGCATGGATTTTAACAAGCATACAATCGTAACGCACCGAAGTCAGAAATTTACTAAAATGGCCCATTCAAAACCAATTATTCCAATTTTAACAAAAGTCTTCCATACTTAATTAGGAAGTAAGTATGTGTTTCCGTATATTTATGCGCTATACATTCAGATACGGTAAAAAAATTATCAGTAACATAACATCCATAGGGTGTTACCGAAACTGTATTCCTAAAATGAATGTACTGGTTCAATGCCATTGACTATATGGTCGATTTCTAATTTACCTGGGAAACTTAATCAAGGCCATAAGAAGTAGCCTCCCAAGAATTGTGACCCGTAACCGTCCCAAATATTTGGTGCTTTTCTGCACATTTTGTGGTCCTTTTACAGTTTGTGACTGGCGATGAGCCTAATATTATCATGCGGATGAGGAATTCTTAGAAGTTATGCTGAATATGGCACACCATCCTTGTGATGTGCGACGGCTTGGCCATCACATGTCAGTATTGTCAAAACACAGTAAGATAAAAATTGTATAAATGCATAATCTAATCATAATCTAATCTAATTGTATAAATGCATAATCTTTTAATGTAAATACATTATTTTTTAAACCTTGTTACCACTGGTACCCGCTTAAATCAAGGATTGGTTGCAATAATGTTTACAAGTTCGTACGTATATGTTAATATGACTTACTTTTAAAGAAAAATAAAGAAGTAAGCAATCGCAACGACTGTGTTTTTTTAAGTGTTATCCTGTTGCCGTCAGTAATAACTTATGGGTAGCATAAGACAGCAATGTTAGACGCTGAAATTTGCAAGATAATGAAGCATCTTCCTCTTTCTAATTACCGTAATTTAGAAGTAAATTGCAAATGAGATACGACCTTGAGTAGGCTTTGGCCAGTTCTCATTTGTTCTTAATAACCGTATTAAGTGTTCAAGCTAATGGTAATGAAAAGCCATCATCGCTGATCATAAAGATTTTCAAAGATAATAATCACTCCGAACTGGCTTCTAGGTCGTACAATGGAAACCAGTTCATAAAACAAAAGTTCTTCCTTCAGATGCCTTCAGCAAGAATCAACAATTAAACGCTCCTGATCTCTTTCTTACTTACCTTGGTCTTCTCGTATTTGTTTATTTATACAGTCCTTCTGCAGAGGTCGTTATTTTTATACGTCTTTCTTTTTAACTAAATATATACAAGTTACAAAAGTCCAACAAAAAACTTGTGTGAAGTAGAACCTGGTGTATTTAAAATCACTTTCTTTGATGGCTTTCATTATCTTGTCCGTGAGTAATGGCGTGGCTGCATAAAGGTCCCAAAGTTCTGTGATAAAATGGCCGACATTAGTTGCGATGAAAACTTTGGTAAAATTTATTATATGTAAGCCACTTTAGTAACTATGGACTTGGCTCGTCACCATAATAAGAGTGCAAATGCAGTTTAAAATCAACATCCATGCATGTTCCAGGTGGGATTCGAACCCGAACTTCATGGACGGCGGACCATCACCGTAGTTAGTTGCTATAACTTATCTAAATACATTTTGAATATTCTGAATGATAAAAGAGTGTTCGGGAACTTAAGCCCTCTCGAACTCTCCTTGAATTTATTTTAAGGTCTACCCATTACCGATCGGAAGTCCGCGATTTTAGAGCCTGTAACACGAGGGCTCGGTCCCAACTCTCTTATAGAAAGGTAAAGCGTTCTTGTTGTCATTTTTACGCCTTGGATGAATAATGTCATACACCGTGTATGTAGCGTTGTAATTAAAGTGTACCAAGTTTGGTACCCAGTAGATGCATTTTGAACTTAGTGGTTCGGAATCCATTTTAAAACAACTTGAAAGAGTTAGGAAAACGTTTAAAGAACAATTCTGTGTAACCACATTCATCATAAGTACAAACGCTTTTTAGAATACTCAAACTTTCACCCGTTTTAAAATAAACCGAAACTGGGACTAGTTCTTCTGGATTTGATTCGTTTGCGAGAGATCCCTCAACTGCATGATGTAATAACTCTAATTTTATCAACATGTAACTATAGTTCTTGTAACAGAGTTCTCAACTGTATTTCAATAGTAATATATCTCGGTAATATTACAAGACTGCGCAGTAAAATGGAACAAGAAAAGGTATTTTGATACTGTTAAAAAGAATGAATCAGAAAATACAATTTTACCCAATTTCACAATATGATAAAAAATCTTTTCTGTAAAAGGCTGTTCCTGCGCCATTTCTCACTACTTGTCAGGGTTAGATATTGTGGGCACTGAAGAGCCAAATAGAGGCAGTGTGATTTATTTAATTTATTTTAAAACTGAATCTTAATATTTCTAAGTTCATTATATAATTTTATTAGTAAAAGAATTGCAATATCTAAATGTACTCGTAGCTAAGCATTCCGTAACCTAATGTCAACTCCCAAAACAATGCCACACCTCTTGCATTGAGCATGAACTCTACAATAATCATATTGGTCATCCACACAACGCAACACGAAGAACCCCGGCTTTGAAAATTTCCCGGACTTACTCTATTTTGAGTTGGATCTTTTGGTATTACAATATCTTAGTAAGGAATGTGCTCACCAGTTTCTTTTAATCTTTATTATCCTGATTTCTGTTACCCACTACCGCGAGTAGAGATGAACAAACCTAGATAAAATAATTAACTGGATAGCTATTCTTTCGGATAAAGATATAGAGTAAGATAACTGATATTATCCGGATAACATCATCCAGATATTATCTGATATCTGAATATGATTCATTATCCCACCAGTCCACATTCGGATTTTATCGGCAGAATATCCGGATATCGCCATATAGATAATATCCATTATCCGAGTATCTGTCATCCAGAAATTATCCGTAGTAGTATTTCGCTAATTGGCCAGGAATATTAATAGCATAGATATACTGCCTACTATCGAATTCGGTTTCCATCACAACCACAGCCGTTTTGGAACTTACAGACATAATACCAATTATGATAGATAATTCAATTGTAGTTAATTTGATTTTACTAGATTTGTCGAAAGCATTTGATTTAGTGCATCATGTTCTGTTATTAGTAAAGATGAAATGTTATAGTTTCGCAGAACCTATTATAAATTGAGTTTACTCCTACCATTCTAATTAGAAATCTTATTTCGTTTAAAAACATTTATTTTAGATTGCTCCTGCTTCTTGAATCTATGTTGTATTAATTTTGTAAAACTGACAAGAATTAGGTAGCAGTGCACTCTTCGCTTGAATCTGCACTCTGTGATAAAGCGCATTTGATCTGGTTTGACATATGTTATCCAGATTATCCTACTTGTAATCCAGATGCAGTGTCCGAACTTTTTGGCCACTCCTAATCTCCAGCATTATTTTAATGTTACTTTGATATCAGACTGAGATTCTCTCACTTTCTTCCTGACGCAGATTTCGAGGGCTTCCAATATTTTGTTATGAGTATCTCCTAAAATCTATTTTTCCCGTTTCCTACATTTTGTGCACTGGTGATCCAGTCTTAACCAGGACCATTTTTGTCAGAGAAAATCCATCAAATTGCACCTGCTTTCTCAAGTATTCCTCCTAAACATCAAGGATAACGTCACGATTGCCTTGGCGGAAGGAAGTGCATTGATACCATACTCACTCCAGTCTTCTTGTCTGTGTTGAATTTCATCTCTCCCACGTATGATAGTTGCCTGGGAAAGGGGTATGGGACAAAATCTTCTAGTTAATTTTCGCGTAAAATGTTGCGTTCAGATTGTGATAGTATTCATTTCTAGCAAATATCTTGTAATACGTAGTTTTTCATCATCGTGGAGTATTACTCGGGGTTGATAGTTTTGTATTTCTGCAAATGCACACGGATACCACCTTCATATTACGGAAGACAATCTTCCTTGCAGATTGATGTATTTTCTTTTCCTTATGTAGTAAGCTCAAATTGCACCCTCAATTTTTTCTTTGCAATTTGAATTGTTTTCTCCTTCTTCACTTACAAACTAAAATTGAACGTTATTTTTGCTTTTTATTTCAATGTCAACTCCAGAAAGAAAACGAAAGTTCTCTTTTTCTTTCTTTTTTCTCCCCAACCTCAGGTAGATTCTGGAAACACCCCAGGAGGACTGTAATTCATTCGTTCTGTTCCTATCCACGTATCTAAGAAAGAAACCCCTCTTCTTTTATATTTTTTTTTGTTGTGTTTCTTCAAAACAGCATCGAAGTCATAATTTTGTTCTGGACTTAATTTACCCATTTCAATTCATATAGTCAAGGACAGTTTAGTCACTTTTGCTTTCGGTATAAACTTTTGCTTTCGATTGAAATCAACCCTTTCCCACGAACATATATTTGAGCTTTCTCGGAAATGATATTTTTTATACTTCTTTCATAAATGCAACGTTTATGTTTTTTTTTGTTTCTTTTTTTTGTTCTGTGTATCTATTGTTAAAATAATGCTTGAAATAAGAAAGTATATGTCTCACTGGAGGATATGTCAAATTTATATTTCTGTGTGATTTGTACTTCCCTATGTTGTATCCAAAACAGAGATTCTTTGAGCAAGATATAACCATAGTTACAACTTTCATATGTTACAAGTGTCAACTATACAGAAATTGTATTGTGTTACCAAGATTCTTTTATCTGTAAACTTCTTGTTCTGAATGTAACCAATGTAACCTCCTACAATGCTAAGATGTGAATCAAATTTATGTTTCCCATATTGTAATGTTCCAAAGATGTAGAAGTTGACAGTAAGATACAGGCTCATTAAACACATTTGAAATTCAAAACACATAATCCCAAATTCCAAAACCTATATTTCCCACGAGATGATTCCTACTCCATTATGCCTAAGGCAAAACCAGGCCAATGAAGGAATACTTTTAGAAGAGAACCATAATCTCCCACTACAGATGGAGGACCATCCAATGACCACAAGTGGAAGTTACCGGAGTGTGAGTTTTCTAGAATTACCTCTCCTTGCGTCTACGGAAGTAACGAACCAGAAGTAAGTACGCATGCGCAAGTCACTACTAGACTTCGCTACAACGAGCCCTTCAGCAAAGTAGAACGAGCTGAGACTTACATCCAGCTGACTGAGGACTGTCTCTATGACGTCACTACGTATCCAATCTTCACGATTAGAATCGTATCCACCCAATTACCAAATTATTGGATAATTGAAGAAACAGAGACAGATCAACTCCGCCCTAGAGATATCTCGTTCCTCTCCGAGAATCTCGAGAACTACGGGAAAGTTGGAGTACAAAAGATGGACTCTGAGACTAGGAAATTCAGAGACCAGTCCAACACCAGACACAATCATGTAACCTTAAGCGATTCCTTCTGCGTCGCGCTAGCGTCGCTTTCCTAAAACCAAGCTAATCCTACCTACAGAAAGCTAAAATCCTCAACGACCTAAATACCTCGTTATTCCTGGTACCTGTGTCTGGTCTTTCCGAAGTTTTACTGAAAGTCGGTTACCGCGCTTCGAACTCACTGACCACCAAGAGCTGTAGAGGTGCAGCTCCACCACCATCACCACCGTCGAAGCTTGCCTGCAGTTCCAAGTCGCCGTCATGGAAGCCATGGTGACTTCTGGCCGAAACTTTGCCTTTCCTAAATTCCAAACTTCACAACATTTTTCTAAAAACATACACTCATAAGGCAAAACTCCTGACCTATAACACCTTGAACTGCTACATTCTTTTATTCAAAAATAGAAACTGTTTCTAAAGCCTAAACGTCTTACTTTCAGCTCACAAACTCAAAATTTATAATATCTCTATAAGCAAATAAAGAATGTTCTTCAATCTAAGAAAAGGAACTTCTGATTTCAGACCAGAACTAATTGATTGGGTAGCTATCAAGCTTTCGACCGTCACAAGTTCCCACGTACCTCTTTAATAACTCTCAAACAACTTCTAAAATTCTCTTATTCCAAGAAAACAGTCAAATTTCTTGGAATATCTATTTTGTTTTGACGCTCTCTTCCAGAAAAAGAAGAAAGAAAAACGCCTCCGCTCGACCACGCGTCAAAACTGGTGGCAGCATGTGGGATATCTTCTTATTAAATGCACTGCACCAAAAGCCAAAGTGGTTGCAGCGCTTTACTGCAAATGACACCATGCTGGATTATTCTTAAAGAAACTCTACTCCAACAACAAGCTGGTAGCAAAATTCTATCAAATCTTCTACCAAACGAAAACTGGTGTCAGTATTCTGACAACGGCAGCCATTTTGAATTTTCCCAAAAATTCTCCATCTTGAATCCTAAGCCAAAACGGATTCAATATTTCTCTTGTCCAAATTATTGCTGCCTCTTTGTGACAACAACAAACAATTAGTTCAAGTTTGTGAGCTTAGAAACCATAAGTTTCTATCATTGCTTCAGGGAGTATAGTTACATCAGAAACTCCCAAAAATACAGAAAACTTCGTAATAAGTGTTGCCAACCGGCACCTCAGAGAACCGCTAAGTAAAAGCAGCAGTAGAAATACGATCCTTAAATCGTATTGACTTTGTCACATCGTGGGAATTGCGACTCATGTCGCCCGCATCGAAGAAGCATTTCCCGTACTAGACAGGAGGACGGTGACAGGAAGGAAACCACATCTGCACCACACCTCGTGTCTTCCCATCTCCGAGGGACGACCTTCCAGGACATCTCTACAGTGGACTTGGCCATCCACTGTTCCGTCAAGAAATTCTTCTCATCGTTGGATCTTCGAGAGCTACATCAAGAGGCCTCAATTTGACGTACTCCAAAGAACCAACTGTGGGTGAGTGATCTTAAGAGAAAACAAACACTATATAGACAATTACACATTATTATTGGTTTCACTCTCCTATGACAAAGCTTTTTTCTGGTTACAGTACTGGCGTAAAAGTGAGTCTCAGATAGGAAAACGGAATTGTCATCCTCCACATTCCGGTGTGGCCTTTCCGAAGGAACTCATTATATATTCAGAGTTGCCAATAGGATGACGATTCACGCCCTTGATTTCACTGGAAAAATTCTCGATTTAATTCTACGCCGCTAGGCGAAGCCCCCGGGTATATTTCTTTGGAATAGTACAGAATTAAATCACTGCTATTTACTGCTTAAATTTAATAGTGCTTTGAGTTAAGTATCTTAACTATTTTCACGTACAATTAAATTGTCTCCAAATTCACCATACCGACTTCTGAAGGCTCTAATCCCCCATTCTCCGACAGTCAACAATGAATATTGTTTTAGTAAATAAAACTGTTAAATAAAAAAAAAATCTTTTTCGGGGATAAATAAATAAATAATTGAGTAACTAAAATAACGAAAGAAATATTAAAACAGTTTTTTAAATAGTTGCCTTCCTAACTGGTCGTTTCCACTGACCACACTAAAGTATAAAGTAAAGAAAGTAAGAAAATTTGTGAAGTCGTAAATCATAAATACTTGGTGAATCTTAACACGTGGGCTTATATTAAACTCATATTATTTAGCTACTCGCAGATCTACTGATTATTTTTGCTTGCCTTTGTTCACAGCGCGACAAGGCAAAACGAAGGAATTAGCTCATGGGCAAGCCGCATTTATATAGATCAAAAACTGATCTTTTAGGCCGTAGTAATTCGTGTGCACACATTAACTTAAATAATAAGAACTATTAGTTTCTGCGACCTCCTTGCCAAAACCCTCTCCATCCAAGGTTTTATACAAGAAGAGAAAAATCAAACAAACAACAAAAAAAAAACTACACCATTTGGTGATTTTTGTCTAAAATGCCTTAGAGAGATTCATCTTCTCCTCTGACAATATAAGTCGTTAGTTACATAAAACGAGCAATTCCATAACCGATCTGCTAATAATAATAAAATAGTAGCTATTTTCGAAAAGTAAGGCTGAGAACATTATTTAAGAGGTATATAAGTCGATCGCACATTAATAATTTTTAGAGACCTGATTTTAGAGTTAAAAGCTCTTAGCGCTGCAAGTCGTATACGCACTGATCCTAAAGGACAGTTTCTTTTTTCATTCTTTGGTCTCCACCTCACTGGCCAACATCACTAATAGGTTGCCTGTGCCCCTGCATGACGCACAGATTACGGTGATGAGGATTGTTATAATTTAATTCTAGGGACCTAGCATTAATGCCAATTCGTAGGGCATAGCGCGCCCCCTACCATTATAAAATCCGGAATTATTCATGCCATGCCACTAGTCCCCGTGGCCATTGCACTAGTGCCATTAATTGTTTGAATTAGGCCAGCCGTTCCGCCTTCATGCATATATACATATATTATTGTGCTCATAAAGCGCCGCTCCACGTGACACCCATGAATCGGATCTTGTGTGCAACCAACATGTATCCCGCGTAAATAAAAAGGTTGCTAAACAGCAGATGAAAAATATTTGTTCAAGTTGCAAGTTAGTTTTAAGTCCATCCTAGGCCGGACACAAACAGCCCTTTATAAGTAATATAACAAGTATCAAGATAAAATCTGAATCTTCCTTTAAATGTACTAAATATTAGCGGCTTTGTAGCAAGTGTAATAAATATAAGAGTTGCCTATCAGTAAAGAGGGACAAAAATTCCAAAGTTGCCAATAAAATGTAAAGCAAACTCATTCAAAGGCGGTTAAAGCCCCCAGCATCCTTCAAGGGTAAATCAAAATGTTCTTAAAATGTTGTATGATAACAACACTGGTGTGGCTATTTATCTAAATAAGAGACAATTAGTTTAAATGTCATTACAATAACACGCCTTTAGTAATTACTACTGTCCCAGAGTTTGATATACCTTTAGTACACACATTAATTACACTGCAATTTATATTTATTAATAAAGTAACCAGATATTTTAAGCATCCATTTAATATTTTTGATATCTCGTAAATTCTGTTTTGAGACCCATCAAAAAGTGTTTAAAAAGTAAAAATCAATCTGTCACTTACGTAGAAAGAAAATGAAAGTACCAAAGAAGGGTATAGTATCAGATTATTAACATAACGTCAGCCATCTTAGTTACATTATTGTGCAGACAGTACTATAAATGTTCGTAACTAGCGCTCATATAAAATTGCATTAAAACAAGTAAGAAACATTCCATCTTTGGTTTTAGCAAAAATCTAAATAAGGAGTTCTTGTTTTATTCTACAAAAGAAAAAGTCACTCATTTCACTTCCGTAAGAAATATCAGGATTGTTATTAATAAACTGGTGACATAAACAGTAATAAAACGTT
>JAGDQP010017808.1:5976-37777 GCA_022664845.1 Lepisma saccharinum | reverse complement strand
TAAAATCCCCCCTCGGTATTTTGGGTACCTCTCTTTGTTACCTGCATTATCTACTGTATACTAGTCTCGCCGAGCCCATTTCAACGACGACACTTTAGTTTTGAAACTTTAAGTGTTGATCTGTTCAGGTTCTATTTTTCTGTTTATGGCTAACTTTAGACCTTTTCTAAAATTAATTATTCAGTGAAACAATAAAAATGCAAAACATGTATCTTTTATTCATTTAATTTGTTGCAAAACCGCAAACTGACCAATAGAGTTTGGCACACTAACCAGTAGTTGTCCTCTTTGTGCCCAGCTATTAGCACTTTGGTTCATTAGATGTTTTTGAGTAGACTTATAAGATCCTATATTCTGAAATTTCATAATGTAAAAGTAGGTCGTGCATAAGAATATTGCCAACTAGTAAAGAAAGTTGGTAAAAACGTCTATTCTGCGTAAAATATGACAACTTGTATAATATTGAAATGTGTTTTACCAACTATTTCTATATGGCTGGAAAATCACTTATAAATTCCTCTCTTCTAAACTTTCAGAATGTAACTAACAATCAGTCGTATATATAATTTTTTCAACTTTTTCTAGATAGTTTGGAAGACACACATGGATGTTATATTATTCTTATTGATACTTGACAGGAGTACTGCGCATAAGGGCTGTTTTCTGCCCTTCAGCCGATTCTAATGAATTTTTGTATGTTTAACGAGATTATATAAAAATTCTAATAAGCCAAATCCTATGTGCATACCACTTCCGGCTATCATGAAAAGCGCGTCCAAAAATGACACTTCCTGATTCTATTTTTTCTAATGTTGTTAAAATAAATTGTGGTATCTCAAGAATGGTGTAAGTTACCAAATCCAAATTTCATGTGGAAAGTACTAATTAATATAATGGGCATTTTGCAGCGTAAACTAAAAGACCATATCTTTTACCGCTTTGGAGATAAAAATTAGTTTTCTTACGTAAACATTCAATTTTACTTATAAAAACTGCTTTTTTCCCAGGATACTCTGTATTATTTAACCATCAGCCCCCACTAGTTACAAAACGATATGCCGCTCAAATAATCTCCATATTATGTAGAAGAACATATTCAAAAATCTATTTGTAACTCATGAGGCTGGTGGTTAGAAGAAATATTTTGTACTCCAAATGAGTACCTCACTTCGAAGTATATGTTTGAAATTCAGCTAAATAAACTACCAATACCAAACCACATTTTGTATGACAAGTACGGATATTATGAACATATCACAATAAAAAATTGTAGTTGATAACTTCAGGCGTATACAAAATAGAAAATATTTGCTGCTTATCTCGCTGACTCTAGGAACACGGACGCTAAAATAGCGTTACACATGCTTAAAAACAACATCGAAGAAATGCGAGCATGACTTCAAGAGGAAGACAATTTCGTTGTCGACAGGGGCTTCCGGGATTCACTCCATCTTCTATCTGACTTAGGTTTCCAGTCAGAAATCCACGAGTTCCTGAATTTAATTTAGTTGAATTTTATTTGTGGCCTTTAAGCATCTAAGTCTCAGGCCGGGATAGGATAGGGGAAAGGATTCGTAAAAGCGTCGGCCAGGACCTATATTGAAGGTGCCATCCCTGCATTTGCATGGTGTGACTGAGAGAAACCCCTGGAAAAACCTCAGACAGGATGGCCGGCCGCTGGGATCGAACCCACGACCTCCCAAATGCTACGTCAACGCTCCTGATTGGAAACCTAAGTCAGTTAGAAGATGGAGTGAATCCCGGAAATCTCTGTCGATGATTAAAATGTCTTCCTTTTGAAGTCATGCTTGCGTTTCTTCGATGTCGGTTTTAAGCATGTGTGCCGCTATTTTAGCGTCCTTGTTCCTATTTAGCGAGTAAGCATTAAATATTTTCTATTTCAAACAGGACTGAAGTTATCAACTAGAATTTTTTACTGTGATATGTTCATAATATCCGTACTTGCCACACAAAATGTGGTTTGGTTATGGTAGTTTATTTAGCTGAATTTCAAACATATAGCCTACTTCAACGTGAGGTACTCATCTTTAGAGTATAAAATATTTCTTATAACCACCAGCCCCAAGAGTTACAAATAGATTTTTGAATACGTTCTTCTACATTACCTGGAGATTATTTGAGCGAGGTATCGTTTTGTAACTAGTGGGGGCTGATGGTTCAACAATACAGTTTCCTGGAAAGGGTTATTTTTTATAAGTAAAATTGAACGTTTGCATAATGAAATTAATGTTTATCTCCAAAGCGGTTGAAGTAGGCTATATCAGTTTAGTTTACACTGTGACATGCTCATTACATTAGCACTTTCCACACGAAATTTGGATTTGATAGCTTACGCCATTCTTGAGATATAATTTATTTTTAGCAACATTATAAAAATTTTAATCCGGGAGTGGTCATTTTTGGACGAGCTTTCCATGATAACCGGAAGTGATATGCACATAGGATTTGGCTTATTGGAATTCGCATATGATCTTGTTATTACATACAAAAATTTCATTACAATTGGTTGAGTGGCAGAAAACAGCCCTGATGCGCAGTACTCCTTTCATTTGATAAAGAAGAAAAGGACTAAAATTTTTAATATGCATTAGTCTTGAATTTGCCAACTCTGCAGGCTTTGGGGGAGTCTCCTGGCTACGTCATGAAATATTACAAAGTGTCCTGCTTTGGGCTTGAGAAGAAACGTATGTAAATACACCTTTCCTCATAAAGTGACATTTCTATCAATGTGTATTACCGATTAAACAGATTACAGGTTGCCTGCAATGCATTCAAAAATACAAAAACTCTAGAGAAAAAGCCTTCTTCAGTCAGTGCTCTGAACAGTTTTCTTTGCCAAGCAGACCATCTGCAAGAAACCCTCAGCAAAATGAGAGTGACTGAGTGAGTAGGTGTGTATGTGTAGGTGTGCGTGTGTGTGTGTGTATAGGGGGGGGGGCACCCGATGCAAACTGCTACTTGGAGACCATGATGAGCTTGCCTTTTCTGCCAAATCAGAGGAGGTCAGAAATCTTTGTTGGACTGGAAAGGTCTATTTATTACCTAAGAAGGGAGGGAGGGAGGGAGAGAGCAAAGGTCTACTCTCCCCTCTATGGTCAAGGTCGAATGTCTGTTTTCTAAGTAGCAAAGACACAAACAAAAATTTGAGACTTCCCTACAAAACCGATTTCAGGGTAACACTGCAAAACCAAGGATGCATTCTACGTAATGTGAGAAACTGCCACCTTTGGCAGTAGTGGTAGAGAAGAGAATTTGAGACTATTTGACACCTTACTTCACTTCTACGTAGAGTTTGTGAATTACACATAATTGAAACGAAGGAAAATTATTCTGAGGCAAAGCCAAATGTTTAATCTAGTATTTAAACAAAAATGTACATTAAAAACATAAAAATCTTTCACAAGAACGAAAGCTAAAACCAAGTATCTGGAAGGCGCATACAAGAAATGGACATACTGACTGTACATACATACATGTAACAATTTATATAAAATAATCTGCAAACTTCCAGGCTTTGTCAATGGTTTAATGTCCAAGTACAATGCTTGTGGAAACAAATGTTTTTGTTTCATGTTATTTCTTTGATTCCTTACGTATTAGGCTACGAAATTAATTGGCATAATTAAATAGTAATTATTATTCAATTAATCAGCACATTTTTGCAAACATCACTGACAATTAAGCAAACACGGTCTATTTTGTTATTTGGAACTAAAATCTATATAATTAATGTAAAATTAGCAGAGAATAAAAACCGAGAAATGCCCCCTTAAAGTTTTTTTTTTAAAATGCAAAATATGGCATTTATGTAATTTTGCCATAACTTCCGGTCTGTAGCGATGATATTGCAATTTGTAGTAATTTACAGTACGTGTAAAGAACCGAGAAAAAACATCAACAAGGTTCGAACGTGGGTTCGAACTCCACGGCTAACCACCTTGTCTAAGGTTTTTCAGGGTTTACCTGTTTCATCACGCAAATGGAGGGTTGGTGCCTTAAAAAGGCCTGAGCCTGGATAGGACTCAAAATGCCATAAATAAAATTCAGAATTCAGCAAACTCCTTCACTTTCTGCTGACAATGTTTAACCTGTGCTTTGATAAACAAAATGTTCTCCTTGTTTTTACCATATCTTCACGCCAAGCCACCCAATTGTTTTGAAGGACGCACAAAATATGCACATTATTGATACAGTTTCCAATAAACAATGTGGAAAAGGCATTGAAAAAAAAAACAGCAGCAGCATTTTATTATTATTATTATTATTTTTTTTTACCATTCTCCCGTGTTGCGAATTTTAAACTTAAACGCAACAAGTAATGAAACAATGTTTTTCGAAAGTACTTTACATATTTACTCAACCCTTATAAATTCCTTATTTACAACAACCTATACTTGGTTGCGCTGTTAGCCAGGTGACGCCATGCAAAACGTCACACTCTCGGCTATTTCCGCGGGAAAGCGAACTGGACTCGCCCCTGGTTCTGCAGTCCTTTTTGGTAGCTCGACGCATTGACCACTTATACACGGGTCCACCTTGAGAGTCCACTACCTTTTACTGCATCTATTGACAGGCAGTCTAGAATGCAATTGCTTGCGTCGTTCCACCATCATATAAGAATAAAGAATATTTTCCTTCTTTCTTTGTTATGCGCATTTTTTCTTCTTTAACACTTTGACCATTGCTGCACTATTAAATTTGTATTTCTCAATAAGTGTAATATGTTGCATTAGAAAAACGCATATAAAACGAAAACTATGTCATAGTTGAAAACACTTCACATTAACGCCCTATTAACGAAATTAAATGTTCGTTGAAATATAGTGTACAATTCAATCTGTTTTGAAAATGCAAATGAAAACATGAAATATGTAGTTAATTTCAATGTATTTTCCTTTAACTACGATGTTTAAGCTATTAAATGAGAAATACACGTGGGAAACGAAATGTATAGCATAGTATAAAAGGAAGTTGAAGACACGTCACATTAACGCCGTATCACCGAAATTCTATCTTCGTTGAAATATACGGTAGTTTAAAATTCAATGTGTTTTCAACGTGCACATGCCGGTCGGGTACCCGTGCGGTCTACGGCGATAGGCCAACGACTCGAAGGTCCCGGGATCAAGTCCCGGCAGGAGCATGGGTGTGGATTTTAATAGCTAAAGGGCGAATAGTGACGGGCCGAAGTCCAAAGTTACTAGATTGGTCCATATAAAAATATAAAACTAAAAAAAAAAAAAAAAAATCAACGGCACATGTGAACATAAAAATTAGTTTGTGGCATTCAATTAGTTCTTAATTATATTTTTTTTGACATAACATTAGTTAGAAACGCATTAAACAAAATCTATACTATAGTTGAAAGTAACACATTGAATACACGTTGTATTAACATCTTATCAACGCAATGACGTCTTTGTTGAAATATGATTTTAAAATAAACGTAATTTTTTCAACCGATAACTGTTAATCAACGAAATTAACCTAAAATCAACGTTGAAAACACGTATGTGTGCTACTTGGGTTAGAATACAATCCCTCGACATAATTTGTTGTTTCTGCTTCATTACTGTCGAAATTATTCCATATAATACACGCTTCTCATAAAACACTAAACTCACTCGTAATACACATACAGTATATATCTATAGCATTGAAAGGCGAAGAAATAGTGGCCTTATCTGACTTATTCACTTATATCCCCCAATTAAAATTGAATTTATTTCTTCTTTACCCCTCTTCTCTCTTCAACTGTCAATCAAAACACTCGATTAATATTAAAAATATAATTTCAGAGGCACAAAATTAAACATTGGAAGATTAAATAGGAAATTGAATATTTCTTTCGGGGTTTTATGAAAAGTTAATTCATTATCCACTGCAATTTTATGCAAAACAACAGATTCTTTCGATTAATACAAAGTAAAACTTCTGGTAAACTTGATTTTATATGGGCCAGTCTATTAACTTTGGACATTCGGCCCGTCACGATCCGACTCTTTAGGCTTTACACCTAGTTAAAATCCACACCCATGCCCCAGCCGGGACTCGAACTAATACAAAGTATATGAAATTCTCTCTTTAGGATAGTATTATGGAGGGGTGACGATATGACAATATCCAGATTACACAACAAAAGATCATAGATTGCCTCGACCATCTTTGCCAATCGTGATTTATTTACCATTTGCAAAAGTGGGAAAGAAAAAAAAAACTTTTTTTTTTTTTAACATAACGCAGAGTAAGTGCGAAAAAAGCAAACATAGGGTGGGGTGTTCTTCTCTATTGTTTTTGTGTATGTACGAATGCTTTCATTCAGTATTCAGTATTTGTTAAACCGTTATGAATTATTTCTTCTACATTTCTAGAATTTTACATCTCAACAAATAGAGATGGATCGCTACCAGAATTTTCTCCATACTCCCGATACTTATTTTTACCTTCGATACTCGATATTTGAAATTCCATACTTTTTCTTCACAATGTCTTTCAGTGTATTAAATAATAGCGGGAAGGGAGGGGGGTACATACATTATGTAAAATTAAAATGTAAATGTAATGCTTTTCTATGGCATAAGTAAAATTCAAGAAGCTTTAAGATGTAAGTTATGGACCTAACGTCCTACTATGGGATTATTCTCAGCGAAGGATATTAGTTTCAAAGAATACCGAAGAATTCATGAAGTATCGTGAATCCATCTCTAGCTGTAGTATATTCTCAGCTTGTTTCGAAGTCACTTCCTTCTACCTCTTTCATGACGGTTATCGAGCCTGAGGCAGTTGCCTCCAACTATTTGCATTGACCTAGACTGTATAGTACCAGGTTGTTTGGAGATAGTGCTGTTTTCGTATCTCACTGCTATGAATTTTAGAAATTCAGTAGCAGGGAAAAGGGGAGTAAATTTACTTTTTTATTCAAAATAGTCTCCGTATGAAGCGACATATTTCTGCCAACGATTCACAAAGCTTGCAATCGCAATTTTTCCCTGAAGAAAGAGGGCTCCCAGTCTCTCCTATATGAGGTAATGAAGTCTCGAAAGACACTGCACTTTATGGGCTATCGCTGTGTTTGAACACCCTGTCTGTCAGGAAGTGTCTTAGATGCAGGGAGTACGCCAGGATTGTAGTCGAAGGGGGGTGGGGTGTTTAAAGTAATTGTGGGGTGTAATTCATACTCATTTATACACTATGCATTGATCTTATTGTAACACACACACACAATCGTGTATATGTTTTTGTGTGTGTTTTTGCGTGCGTGTGTGCATGCATGCATGTCTGTCATAATGCTTTTCCGAGTGAGATTTTTGCATTACTAATAAGTAGGTAATTGATTTATGTCACATTTTACACTTTCAAGACAACTCAACAAAATATTTAATCTGCACGCTTCCGATCATTTTCGTCGATTAGTATTAATTGACATAACTAATATCTTTTTTTTTTTTTTTTTTTTGCATTTTTTTTAAAATTCAGGAGGTAGTGCGTTCAATCCCAGCGACCGACTAGCCTGAGTTTTTTTCTGGCCTTTTCCTCAGTTACACCAGGCAAATGTAGGAATTGCACCTTCAGCTTAGACCCTGGCTGACACCTTCCCGCATCCTTTCCCCTCCTCTATATCGGTCTAAGCCTTAGATGCCTCGAATTGAATTAAATTCAACCAATCTCTTTTAAAATAATTTTAGATTTTCTTACTTGGCCTTTTATACATTCTTTTAGCTTTTGCCAGCTTTAACTTTGTAAAGCATGGACTTGCCTTTTTATCTGCTATTACATTTGAATTTTAAAAGGAATTATTTACCTCAACTATGAATTTGCAGGACAAAATAATATATTTTAAAATTAAGTAAGCTCCACATTTCTTAAACCTTCCTGGAGTATATAACATTATACCACAGTTGATAAAATAACGTAGCCATTGTAGCATAAACTCTTCTTATTGCAAAGTTCTCAGAAACATCCCTGAACTGACCAATTTCATTAAAACCTTTCGAAACGCCCGTAAAAAAAAAAAAAAAAAAAAAAAAAAAAAAAAAAAGTACTCCAATTCAAGGTGAGGGCATCTACGTTCACAAATTCTTCCTGGCAGTCTTAAGGTGGATTGACGCACGGATGATTAAATATCATTCTTCGTTTATTTTGTTTCGGAATGCTCAATGAGAAATTAAAAAAAATAAATGAAAATCCAACTTTTAATCAATAATCTCTTTTTCAGATTAACCACATATGTACCGCTGAGGAGCAGATGGAATGGGTCGTGGATCACGTTTTTAGAGTGGGTCATTGGATCGGCATGGCTTGACCCACCATGACTCACTGATCCCCACTGATCCACCGAGACCCACTATCTTTATTGTTTTGGCTAACACATCATTCGCTCCCCGATACAGTGCTACAAATCCTCAGAAGGCGCTGGCTCTTCGCAGGAAGCAACTCCGTGAGGAATTTTTGGACGAGCGATGGAGTCTCTACCTTCTTGACCATCCCTCTGTTTTCATTCAAAGTTAGTGATTGACACTTCGACTGGCCATGCTGCAATGCAGGGATGGAAATTGTTGAAATCGAAAATATCGTACGCAAGCATTAAAATTACCGTAGTTTGTCAAAAATTACCATACACACTCATTCAAATAATAATAATCATCATCATTTATTATTATAAATATAGTAATATTTATTATTATTATTATTATTATTAAGATATATATATTTGAACGATATAAATTAATGAAACAAGTGTTACTGACAAACATTTAAATATTTTTTTTGCAAGCCTACATGAGGATATATACAATTACGATCCTCTTCACTATTTTACGCTCAGAAATATTCAGAATGACTACAAATGCGTAAAATCTAAGAAATTTGAAAAATATCAGCCCTAAATCAATGTAACTCATATCTGCAATATAAAACAAGATTTTCACTGAATATCATACAAATCTACAAAATTAGTATAATAAGTAAGAAAATGAAATCTCTACTTTGCGCATCGGGTCACACCAGGTCCCGAGTATAAAAACCGGGGACCGGGTCCAAAAATTGACCCGGTGATCCGTTTCAGCTTTGGTGGTTATGGGATGAATGTAATCATAGTTATATTTGATATTCATGTGGAACAATGCTTTCGCTTAGAGCAGAGGACAAATCTTCCTACACATGATGATGAAATTTATGCATCAATGTTCCCATTGTAGTCTTACTCTCGTATTGTGAGACCGAGCGGCCGTTGCTCAGTGGTAGATACTTGTAGTTGGCTTAGCATTCGGGATGTCCTGGGATCGATCCCGTCGACCGAACATCCTGAAGTTTTTTTTCCTCAGTCATACCAGGCAAATGCTGGGATGGTACCTGCTATATAGGCCCTTTCCGTCTACCTTCCAACGTCCTCAGTGGGTCAAATTTTCATTGACCCACGCCAACTCTGCTGAGGAGCGTTTCAAGTCTTTGTCAGAGGACCTTTCAAAGGATACTTTGTCCTTTGCTTTTATGTTGCTACGAATCAAAGCAGTGATTGACTTTAGAATAAAGCTCTTTAGACTTTCACGACCATAAAACATTAATATTATCATATTTTTTTTAAGTCATACAGAAATTTGCTGCACCGACGTTTCGAATACTCAGAAACATGTCTACTAACTAAACTATAATTAGCTACTGGTACGACATTGCGTAGAGATAAATAAAATTAAAATTCAAACTACTTATAGCTTGGTGTGCGTAGTCAGCATATCGGCTCTTATCTCTACTGTATTCTGGTATTCATGACAGTAGTTTGCTACTTTCTGTTTTCAAGTAGCTCCTCAATGGTTCTCATGATGCTGGGTCAAACATACCTCGAATCGAAGTCGGAATCGCTCGCAAGAAGGGCGAGAGCGTTAACCATATGGATATCTGGAAGCCCATACAACGCTGAACATATAAAAACAAATCCCGACTGGAACAAATGCCATAACGACGGGGTGATCTCCCGTTTTAAATTCGCGTCGCGTTTAATGTCGGTTAAGTCAAAAATGAGGAAATTGAGTTGAAAGCATGTTCTTATTTAGGGGAAAAAAATCTGTTTTTCTGTCTAATCGGCTAAGTTATATCTCTATGTTCAAGGAAGATATGACCCTTTATATTTTCAGATCTACATGCATTAGCATTGTCATTGTGTATTTAAAAGTCAGTTTTCTCAATTCGACTTTTTTGACTTATCCGACTTTACACGCGCACGAGCCGATTTCCGAACACTCGTTCGAACGGCGAATCGTAATTAACAGAAATGAGAAGAATGCTCCCCAGTTTGCAGAGAGTTCTGATGCGCAAAAAGTCCCAAGTAGTAGATCCTGAATAATTTTAATGTTTTTCTTCCTGTTCTAGCATACGGCCACTTTTCCAACACGAGTTCCATCATGTTTTCTTTACACTTTTGCTATTTTATTTTTAATGTTATATTGAAAGTTAAAACAGAAGTCCACTAAAAGGTCCACATGCCCACCGAAATGACCCAGGAGTTTATTCAACGAAAATAAGAACCGGGCCAAGCATATTACTTACGTTTGTGAACATGCAATATTAGTACGTTCTATAATATGGTTTACTACGATGAGTTACAAATAAATTCTTCATTGATTATAGCGGTAATTCCAAATTAAAACTAAAAATCAAAATTTCGACACACATAGAGGCTATGTATTCGTATAACTTGTGTAGATTAATTTAGATTGGTTGTACAAATCAATACTTTTGACTTGATTAAAGCAATTTCACTATTTCAGACTTTATTAAATCTCAGACCACACCACTTTGGCTGCCTTCTCCCTGTTCCTAGCATTTGGAATTCATGGTGGACAAAGAATTATTGTTTAGCAAGTTGTAATCATTGTTACCTTGTATTACCATTTGTTTTAGTGATGAAACAAACATCACGCTTAATTAAAAAAAAAAAAATTGCACATCTGCCTAAACTTAGTCTTTCCTTTGTTTCATCAATCCTCTTCATTGTGAGTCGTTCTGCCTTTTCACTTTGAGCACAAAATAGACAAACCCAATTTAATAGAGAATGATGATATGCACCTGAAGTGAATCTAGCATCCTTTCACCCCAGCACAGCAGAGAGCAGTCAGTAAACGGGTGTCTGTCTTCGGGGATGTTTATGGGAGGTCATTGAATTTTGTGTGGAGACAAGAAAGGAGTAGCCCAACAGAAGTCACTTCTATAGAATAAATGAAAAACTGCTACCAACTTGAATTTGTATTGCAATAACTGTAGTTTTTGCAAATCGAAATTTCAGGAATTTCTCACGATGAAATGGCGAGGAAGAACACCTCCCTTAAGAGGGATGTTCAGCGAGTTTCCTTATGGGGGTGTAGCATATTTCCTGCTTAGACGCATAAGCATAGTAGGCGCGGCAGTATGTCATGTTTCAGGTCACTCACTTCTGATTTGTAATTTTTGCTCCGTGGAATTTAGCATCGTCTGCCAAGTACAGAGGGCCCTTCCTATTGACGGCTGCTTTCTACACAAGTGGCGGTATGTATAGTTAATTTTGACACTGTACGCGAGAGCAGTAATGATTTTACCAAGAGGAAATAAATTGCAATGGACAACACTAACAACAACCACACACTAACAAACAAACTTTTTATAGCATCAACTCTTGATTTTTGGAAAATGTTCGGGTTTTTCACCAACATCCAATGACTTCCCACTTCGCTTCAGATTATCGTACAGGGTACATTCATTTCTCATTACACGTCATAATACGGTCAAATGTGTAATAACAAACCAACAGGTTATTGGAGATGTCCACACGCTGGTTATTTGTGATGCTCCGTCAATTCATGCGGTCCCAAGCTGTCCGTATTTTTCACATTTCCTATTTGCTATAGGTCTGAAATTGTTAAACTGGAAACGTTGAACTGTCAGGCAAGATCCTTACGAGAGGTGTATGGATTTGCCTCCACATATGCCTTTAAAGTTTAAACGGTCGTAGTCCCCTTGTGACCTGCACACTCTACCATATTCGTCTTGGATACTCAGGTCCGCGGTATGGAAATTTTGGAAACAGCGACGCGCTGTCCGTTGTGAAGCTGAGTCGACTGTATACTGCATTCCCATAGAACATTACGATACGTTTCTGCTGCCGTATATGTGCATGTCTTCAGTAAATATACGCTGTGTGGAAACCAAGTATCATCTTTTGAATTCAAGTGCAGATTTTTATTTCATTCTCTTCACTAAGACGATTTTATACTGATTTCGAGGCACTCGGGATAGGCTTGCGGTAGACGTTCTATCTTACTAGTGACAAAAATAGCGGGGAGGGTGCAAGCACTGAAAGACTCGGGATAAACGGAAGCAGAGGGATCACTTACTGGAGTACCACGCGATATGCTAGGATGGGGTAGAATTCCTAGATTGGAGCATTATAGTTGCCTTACGGGAGAACATATTAGCATTCATTGGCTTGAGAAGCCGGTCTTTGAGGTCAAACTGTAATCTAATTTACAGCTGCGGTGCCTGGCAGAGCTGAAACCGAGTCACTTTTGGTGACCCGGCCTGACCTGAACATAGGTGACCCGGTCCGAATTTTGACCCGATTAACACGGTTCGAAACTTGACCCAATTGACTTGGTCCGAAACTCGATCCGAATGACCTGATTTACCCAGTCTTGACCGAAATCACCAAACTGAGGTAACTGGGCGGCTCGATGATCGAATCTTGATCTTTTCATCATCTTGTGGAATTAGTTCTCTCATTAGTAGCTCTGCAGAGTCCTTCCAATTGCTGGTTTTTGTGCCCTCGTGTGTTTCAAGGGTCGAGATTGTTGTTGTGGACATTTTAGACATGAATATTTTGTATGGGTTTCCCCAGGGGCCCAAGGTTAAATTTGTGTTTACATAGTTATCACATGTTTCAATTTTTTGGTGTTACCCTGGTGTTGTCACCTTTGGTGACTCTGAGACCCGGCCTGACGCGGAAACCCGTTCAAAAGTTGATCCGAATTACCCGATTCACCCTGGGACCCCGTCATGACCGAAACGACCAGGCTAACTTTGTAATCCAATCCGGCGATCCGATGGTCGAATCGTAACCCAGTTGACCCAACCTTGAACCAATGACCCTTTCTTGACCCCATTTGACCTGGATTAGCGTGACTCAGTTCATATTTCATGTGTGAGATTCAAACATTCCTTCAGAATAACCTCTCCGAGGAGAGAGTTATTTGCACACCTCCCGGGGATATTTTTGTTCTTTCTAGAGACTTTTTCCATATGTTTTACTATTGTTAGGAGCTTTTCAGCTTCGTATTCTTCTTGGTGCTCTGGAGAGCAAACCCCTATTCCCGGTCACCCCTGAAAGAAACACTCTTCAGACGCCAAATGTCATAAGGGAAGAATAAAAACACCTTTATTACCCTCCGGGTAACCAGGTCAGGCCGGGTCACAGGCATTGACTCGATGACCCGGACCAAAACTTGACACGAATAGCAATTTCAGCTCTGGTAATTTACCTTGCAATGTGTTCCAAGGTACAACATGTGCGTCTGTTTCAAGGTACAACAGGTTGAACGAAATCATAAATGTAGCGGGATACTGAAAATGCTACATATAGAATGGAAATTTATGTGATAGAAGAATTTACCTAATTCTCTTGTAGTCGGTTATTATTATAGATTACAGGAAACAGCTGCAATAAAGGCACCATAAAACAAAAATGAAATTTGTAAACAGTTACTTCTGGCTCTCGAAAAAGTTTTCTCCAATTCACTTAACACACAGCCACGTGAACACAACAAAAGCCATGAAGTTCTACTTGGCAAGCTTGACACACGATATTGTAATGTTCCACGTGCTTGAGCACGAGTTTCATATTCGCAGCGTAAGCTTTGTAATAGCGTGAGTACTACAAATTGTAAACATGTGTAAAACAAGTAAATCAATGTAAATAAACAGTTCTACACAAACAAGCAGACGACAATACCAGTTTTATCAAGGAATCAACAGAAGAAGCCACAATCAACAGAGGAGGAGCTTAGAAGACCACACCGATGGAGTGCTATAAAACTCCGACGCAACCTTATAATTTATCACTCGCCAGGGTGATCGCCTCTTCCCTCTACTTTTCCTGCATACACAGTTAGCTGTCGGACTGGTATGCTCCTTCAAACCCTTCACAGACAGTTAGCTGTCGGACTGGTGTGCGACTCCTTAACCTGCACACACAATTAGCTGTCGGATTGGTGTGCTACCTAACTCAACCTTGTACACAGTTAGCTGTCGAACTGGTGTCTTCCTAACGCATACAGCTAACTGTCGGACTGATGCGACACCTATCCTAGTTCACTTCTAGGAGGCATTTCACCCGAGAAGAAGGAGTCATGAAGAGTTATTCTGTAACTTAACAAATCTTGTAAATACCCTGGTACGGGACGCTCTTTTTATTAATTTATTGGACATATATTTATTTTGTAATAAAACTGCTGATGGGCAAAATTACGATTCCGTGTATTTCTTGAACTCTACCTAAATGTTGCTCAGAAAACAGCAGAACATTACGTGGTGATAGCGCCGATTCCACTAATTAAATTTTTAGTGGACGGTAAGTAACATAAAATGGCTCAAAGTGTGCCAAGCCCAGATACCAGTAAATAGTGCGAAAACATCGGGATTAAAAACGGTAGTGTCAAGTAATTTTTTCTTGCTACTAAAGACATTTTAGTAGACATGAATCATAAAATATAATTTACCCCGATAAGAAAATAGATTAAATGTTATTTGATGACAGTAACTACTAGATCAAGCAATAGGGTAGGAAATCAAGATTCTGAAATTGAAAACGAAACATCTAACGAAGGTGATACTATGGTGACTAACACATCATTTTATTTACCTCATTTAACAAAGTTTTCCGGTCGTATGAACGAGGACCCGAATAGTTCTTTATGCTATTCGAACACATGGCAACATTGCAATCGTGGGATAACGATAAAACGAAACAAATGTTGCCAATGTATTTGCAAGATACTGTTTTGGATATGGTATTCCAACAGCAATCGCTAAACTTAAAGGCGGAGTCGACATACAAACAGTTGAAAGATAAATTAATGAGCCTTAGCAGACCTAACATACCACACTATAATGCGAAGATGGAAATTAATATAGTAAGGACAGGATGAAGCCATCGATGCATACTTCATCAGGAAACTAAGGGCTATTAGACATAATCTTCCAGAGGCTAGTGAAGAGGAGAAAATTAATTTTCTGTCCTGGATTGCAACGCCATTTTTTAAAGAACATCGCTCTGGAAACCCATACTTCAGTAACGGATCTTCAGAAACGTCTCCATGCATTAGAAAAGTCAACTGAATTACTCAAAAAGAGAGTTTGTAGAAAAGTCACAAGCATTATATGCATTGGCCGACGTTAGTAAACAAGCCTAACCTCTGACAAGTTCAATAATTCAAAATCCTATTAACAAAAATTTCCCAATGTTGAGTCATAAATACCAAATTTTCAACCTCATAGTAATCAAATTCTTAATATCCAACATACAAACAACCAAACTTCATCTAGCCAAAATCCTAGTTATTTGCAACATGCCCAATAACAATCAATCAAAATCCTAATGTTCAACATCCTTTAATAGAGTCTATAAATCACCAAGCACCTTGCTATTCAACCTATAAACTCCTACCAATGAATAGTCGTATAATTAGAGACAATAAGTAAGCGCCTATTGCCGACATAGATACTCTTCCCCACAGAACGTATAAGAGGATTTCTTTATGACCTAATTCTACCTAAGGACCAGATGGCCCCAGATAAGCCATTTAAATACGAGAATCCTCAAACCCAACCCACTCAAAATGTACAAAATCCTCGAAATTCAATGAATAACTTAACCCCAAAAGTTGGCTGAATTATCTCTCATAGTCGTGAAGAATAGTGCCAATCAGAAACCTTATTACAAAAAATAATAAGCAAAATGGTAAAAAGTACTACAACAAGGAAAGTGGCAACTACAAAAAAAGGAACAATAATAACAATGGAAATAGGCCAGGAAACAATAATGGTAGAGTCACCGTTTGTACCATCTGTTACAAAAGAAATGATTCTGCTCAAGATTGCTGGCACTAAAATAAGAGGAAACCGGATTCGGGAAACTAATAGGCTCGCCCCGGGAGCCGCAAGTCAAGTTGGACCCGAGGGCGAAACAAATAAAAAGATGGAGAATACTCGAAAGAAGACCAAAGGACTGCCCCACAATCCGATACGAAGATAAAAAGTCACAAGACGGCCAAAGGACCTGCACCTCCATCAAGTACAAAGGAAGGATGTAAACAAGCAAATAAAATATCTACATCAGAAGTATCAGTTACCAATATATATACTAGCCAAGTAGTTTCAACGGAACGTAGAGAAACAATTCCTTATGATACGGAAGAAAATAGATCCATGATTCAGTTCAAAGTGCAAGATAATACACTACCAGTAATAATCGATACCGCTTTGTCCATTAGTCTTCGGGCTAAACGGAAGGTATCAAAGAATTGTAAATTAATTTCTTTTGAAACACATATTAAAGGAATCGCAAATAAATTGATCAAATTAAAATATATAGCACTCATAAAATTTAGAATTGGAAACAATATATTCGCATTACTTCATTGTAATAGATCAAAACGACTATAATCCTATTTTCGGCCAAGACATCCTAAAAAACTGCATAGTAAATTTCTGTTGATAAAAACGTCATTTCTTTTTACAAAAAGGCCAAACGCCCTGAAATACCTTTACAAGGAAACGGAAGAAATGACATTTCGCAGTCAGTCATTAATTTGAAACAACAAGCGTCAGGAGAAGTGTATGTTACGAGGAATATTACGATCGTATCGTATCAAAATCGAGCAAAATCGTATTTCTTCCAACATGTTGAATTAAGAGATGAAGAAAATAGCCATCAGCATTCTTCTACATAAGGATATTAGACATTACGAGATAGGCATGGACTTGTAGATTTAACAGTAAAAATGCCTAATGAGGAGCGTACTATGCTCGTAATAAATCCAACCTCTAAAATTATACATTTAGGTAAAAATACACCAGTGGCGTTTATAGAGCAAAATTTGGAGGAAATTGCTCTTAACATAAAGCAAGAAGAGGAAGATGACCCTGATAGCATTTATCAATATCGATCTCGTAAGGAAATCGGCGAACGTCTCAGATACACTGAAAAAAGTTTCGACATTTCATTATTCGATATCAACCCAAAGTTACCTGAAAATATCAAACAAAAAGTTTTGGAAATTATTGTATTCATGCCGAGACACGTTCTCTTATATTAGTTCAGACATAGGTAAATTCCATAGATATGTGGATCGTTTTCGAATAGGTAAAGCAGCAACATTCCATAAAAGGTCTACAGCGGTCCCATTGGGAATCCGAAAATAAGTGGATTTTCAGATACAGCAGCTCTTCAAGGCAAACGTTATTAAAGAAATGTCTACTAGTGAATTTTCCTCGCTAGTGCTTGTTGTTAAGAAACCTAACACACAGGAATTTCGTATTGTTCTATTTATCATTGAATGCAACAAATTTACTAAATATTTATCAATACCTGGGACATTTACATCATTTTCTTCTGAGTCTTCATTTCCTAGCTCTTCGTCGGAGTAGTACAATTCTCTGTAGAAATTTTCAAATATTTTTTTATAATTTCTTCCTTATTTCGTGTTACGGTCCCGTCTGGTCTCTTAAGTGCAATTATTTGCTTTTTTCCTATCATGAGCTGCTGTTTGGTTTTCTTCAGGTTCTTGTTCTCCTCGATTGTATTTCTAACAAGATTTTCGTTATATCTTCGTAGATCCTCTCGTATTTTCTTTCTTACGGTTTTATTTAGTTCTATGTATTCAATCCTTTTTATGTAATTTTCCTCTTCTTTCATTTCCCTTCTTTTCTTCATCAAGAGTTTAGTTTCTTCTGAGATTTTGCTCTCTATTTTCTTTCTGGTGCCTGCTATTTCCTTGGCTCTCTTTTATTAATTATCTCGGTCAGTTTTTTATTTCTGCTTTCGGTGTCTTCTTCATCCTCTAACTCTTCCAAGGCGCTGAATCTGTTGCTTAGTTCTATCTCGAATGTCTCTCTGTTTCTTCCTAGATTTTCCAGATCTAAAAGTGGCAGTTTTCATCTGATAAGCTTTCTCTCAAGTCTAGTATTTAGTTTCAGCTTACATCTCACCACCCTATGATCACTCGAGACTTTGAAACTGTTCAGAACCGACATGTCTTGTAGAACTGCCCTGTTATTCGATAGAACGTAGTCTATTTCGTTTTTGGTCCCATTTGGGCCTTTCCATGTCGACTTCCTCTGGGGCGCCTTCTTGAAAAATGTATTGGAAATGAACAGTCTGTTGGCTTCTGAGAATTCCACTAACTTCTCTGCTCTCTTGTTTCTTTTGCCAAATCCAAGGTTTCCCACTTTTATTGTCACTGCTCTGCTTGGTTCCTACTTTCCCATTGAAGTCTCCGATTACAATTTTGTAATGCGATTTGTTACTATCCAAAATCTTCTGTATCTTCTCGTATAGGTCTTCGATTTCCTCCTCCGGATGTGAGGTTGTTGGAGCATACACTTGTATAATTTCCATAGTGTACCTGTTGTTTATCTTTATTACTACCCGTGCGATTCTATCCGAAATTCCTTCAATGTCTGTGGTCCGTGACTTCAGGTCTTTATTAATTATAAAGCCAACGCCTGTCGGTTTTCAATTTTCTGTTCCTTTAAAGTAGAACGTGTGCCCCGACGGTAGTTCCAACTGTTCTTCATTCTTCCTCCACACTTCTCAATGATGTCTCACTTAACCCTCTTGAGTTCATTCTGCAATTCTTCTAATTTGTCCTCTCCTGCAAGTGACTGACAGTTGAGAGTCACCACGTATAGGTCCGTTCGAGTTGCCGTGTCGGTGTCCTGGCAGTCTACAGTCCATACCCGGGCATTTTGACCCTCTGACTTCCTGCAGGACTGACCGCTGCCATTGCCAGCTGCATTCCGTCCTCCGGGCAATAAGGTCCTCCGAGGCTGTTTCCTTACTTTAATCGTCATATGTTAAGAAAGGAGGGGTGCAGACATTTGACTCACCCCGCTGTCAGCTAATGCGGGTTGGTGAGCAGCCCATCCATGTTCGTTCGCCAAGCAGTTTCTTGGGTACTAACAGACCCCACGAGTGAACATATGGATTGGACATTAGGCGTCTACCCCGGTCGGTTCCCTTAAGCCTTAGCAAGAGGAATTAAGGGGTATCCTTCCAGTTAGTGGCAGAAGCCTTTTGGGGCGACATTCCCGGTTTGCCGGTCCTGTCCCGGTTTCCTGGCCATATATATATATATATATATATATATATATATATATGTCGCTGAATTTGCAATACCTGCTATGTGCATTTTAACAAATGTTTCATGAGAGCAATAAAACGTGTTTATAAAGTTACCTGGTATTTTTACTTATTTCGATATTAATGAATGTTAAGTGCAGTCAGTTAATTTTCACCAGAAAAAATGGTTGAAAGGCTTATTTTTTACGTAAAGGGAAGTACGAAATCAAGATATAGCACATGTGTGTGTGTGTTTTTTTTTATTTTTTTTAAATTTAAAACCGTGGGATGAAATAGTTTGCACAAAGGTGTGATTGCAAAAGAAGAGGAGTGTGTTTCTCTTTCGAATGACACCAAAAACTCAATTCCGGACTTTTGAGCACATAGCAGGTATTGCAAATTCGGCGATGATATATTATATACTCGCTTTTTTTCGCTGGGAGCGCTGCCTCCAGACCCTTGTAAGGGGCTTCGCCCCCAACTTCACTGCTTTTGAGAGCATACTCCTCCTTTATCTTAACCAAAATCTCCCTGCAACACTACATCACCATGGTGTCCATCTGCACCTTCCCACGGGGAACTGCGCCCCCAAAGAGGAGGTTTGCCCCATTTATTGTAACCTACTCTTGGTCATACACCTTCAAAGAAAATTTCGGTTCTCTCCGTTCGGTGATTTGGAAATTGGGTGTTTAGGGCGGCCATTTTTGATCCAAGTTGACTACTTTTTGAAAGATTTCTTATATTGTCGTGACCTACTTGTGATGGTACACCTTCAAGTAAAAATTCATTTATCCAGCTCCAACGATGTGCAAAATGGGATTTTAGGGGGTCATTTTGGATCCAAGATGGCGACTTTCCCCAAATGTAATATTTCCCTAAACTACTCGTCATAATGCACCTTAATGCAAAATTTCGCATGTCTAGTTCAAACAGTGTGGAAAATGGATGTTTAGGTCCGCCATTTTGGATACTCATGTAAAATTTGGTTCAAATATCATGTAATATTTTAGTAACATACAAGTGATAATGTACCTTGTTACCAAATTTGATATTTCTAGCTGTAGCCGTTTAGGCTGTGTATTCTATACAACAATGGGTTGGGCGGCCATTTTGGATCCAAGATGGCGAATTTTTCAACATTTCGTAATATTTTCTTGAACTACTAGTGACAATACACCTTTATGCCAAATTTCATATCTCTAGCTCAAACGATATGGAAAATAGATTTCTTGGTTCCGCTATTTTGACCCAAGATGGCGTCTTTGAATTCATTAGTTAACATTTTCGTAATCAAACAGTGATGTTGTACCTTTATGCCAAATTTGATTTCAATAGCCCGAACGGTTTAGGCTGTGTATTCTATACAACAATGAGTTCGGCGGCCATTTTGGATCCAAGATGGCGACCGATTTTGCTCATTAACGAACTTAACCGAGTTTTAAGCCTAGAAATAACATTAAAATTTGGTTCAAATATCTTAAAAATTATGGCCGCTAGTGTGTTAATATATAAATATATACATAGATATCGTACCGATCTCAATAGTTAGATTTTTCTTCGAAATCTAGCTAAAAATGATTATAATATCTGCCTTGACCCCGTATATTATATTGTAATATGCATTCTCTAAATGTGCACTCTTATTTTCTCTCGTATTTTAAGGGAGGCAATTGAATCCTTTGAGGTGACTTCTGATACCAATTTTGAATATTATTTTTCGCTTGTATTGAGCTTAACTCCTCAGAAGCTTATGAGAGCAATAACGTAAGTACATTCAATTCGTCGGGGGTGAGGCGTTGTCTCATCGTATTACAGATACAACCCAAGATAGAAATTAACTAGTCTATCATGGATGAGTTATTTTTCGTTTTAATCAAAAGATAGCAATATTTCTTTTCAAATTGTGCCAAAGAAAATGTCAAGGCTAATAGGAACCATCTAACGTAACGCACTCATTCTAACTGCGAACAAACTATCTATGGCTGCATTTCTTTGAAACCACCTAGCGACTACGTTTGGAACGGGTCAAAGAACCGGAACAATTTTGGAAGTAATCGAACGTGGTTAATTTGAGGATCTGTGCTCTTGAAAGGAGTTTTAAGATACACTGAAATCTCGTTTATCCGGAAAGATTTTCGAAAAATATAAAGTAATTTCTTGTCAGTTTCAAAATACATTGTATACAAATCAGTGCATTTAATTATTCTCTGCAGTGTAAATGTGCAATGTTTTAATATATTTACTGTCTACCTGTACCATCATGTTCCTCAATAATTATGGTAAACTATTTATGTTTTTGCAGGCGCTAAAACCATGAGAGAAAATTGTAAATCTGGTTTATCCAGGACAGGTCCAGTCCGATCAGGTCCGGATAAACTATTGAATTAGAACTTTCACTATTAACAAAAAGAACAGTATTATTCACAGTAACTTGTTAGTGTGAACATAACTTGAAAAAATCGACAGAGTAATTGAATGTCATGCATGTCCGAGAACTGAACTCAAATCATATCTTTGTGCCAGGAGGATGCTGTACCATTGAGTTTGATTCGATGCATTCAGTTTTCTGTGCACATGATAAGATTCCTCAGGCATCACTGATAGTTGCTACATTAAAATAAAATCACCATTAATATTATAAGAATATACTGAATTTTGAGTGTCTGGTCACATTTTAGACCCGTAGTCTTACATCTGAATTTAATTTGAAACGCCACTTCAATGGTTATAGTATTAACTCATAATTTATTTATGTTGCCCATATGTGGATGAATGTGTGTAAAGAGATTATGAATTATTTTCGAGAGTTGTGTTTCTTATAGGAGAATTACTTTGTGACTTTTAGATTATGATCCCACAACTTACTGAACACAAAAGGTGCCAATTATCGACACACGAACGATCATGTATCTTTTCTTCAAAATTTTTGAATAGGTGAGTTTAAAATAATATATTTATACTTTACCAGTCTGAAGCTGCTCCGCCACTTGATCATGCAGGTGGCAATGCTGCTACAGGTTGAACTTCACAAGCTTGAATAATGCCTTTTCAAAGTTCAATCGTTCTGAATTATCCGTGAACAGTAATCTGGAAAAGTCAGGGAATTCGTTTTAACTAAGTGAGTGGGAATCTTGCAAGGGTATCATTAAACTTTAATAAAACAAAGACGATTTCGGTGTAACGTAACAGCGTAATTTACTATTCACTTATATTCACCAATAACAGGACAGCTCCATGTAAAAGTTTATTTTAGGTGGTTTCTTCTCTCCACCAATCACAGGCCCGTTCTAATTAAAAGTTCACATATATATTTATATTACGACAATTACCGACCCATCTCCCCCTGCCATGACACCAGTCAAGTTTTCAGTTTAGCTATAGCATTGCTATTGTTTATAATTAACTAAAAATCAGAGAGACAATGTTTCATACATAAGTTTCAGAGAGACAATGTTTCACAAGTTACACCTTACTTTGTATCTTTTGGCGGTAGGCGGTATTTTAAGACCTCGATTAATACGCAGGGTCCTCCTACACATTATAGACTAGAAGAAGTTATAGACTACTTTACTCATTAAAAACAATTGCTCTACTATATTTCCTTTCTTTATGACGATACCCAAATTGCATTTGAACAAAATATTTAAATCAACACTTCCATGCACCGAAACATCCGTACACCGGAACGTCCTAAACCGAACTGTCCTGCACCGAAACGTCTACACCGAAATATCCTGCACCAAAACGTCCTAGACCCGTAAACAAGTTAAGTACCAGAAGAGTTAACCATTTTCCTGTTTACTCCAATGCGTATAAAGAATATCAAGTAATAGCCTACGCCGTGTTTATTCATTTCAAGCAGTTACATCTTTGTAAGTATAGTGTCATTAACCAAGCACAGTAAAAAATAGCTGTGTTAGTTCAACACAATGCGGTGTCGCAGTGTGACTACCACTTTTGTGTGTTAAATCAACACAACACACGGTGTTGATTTCGTCGTTACTGGGAGAAAAAAGTTACGGCTGCATCTAGATTTGAACACGAGTTGCTCAGTTAGAAGTCGAGCGTCTTACCGACTTCGCTAAATCGTCAGACAGAATAAGCACTAGATTGAAACAATATAGAGGATAAAAAAATGTTGCTGAACCCCTAACAGAAACAAAGTTACTCCCACGATTTATGGCATGATTTAATCACATTTCGTTGGTTAATTAGGGATCACAATCCCTATTTATTGAGAATATGTTTCATTTCTATGAAAGCAAGCGCAGTATTTGACATGTTGTTACGATAAGAAAGCAGTAATGTTGCTCAAGTGTTTGGCTGTCGCTATCTTGCTTGCTTTCATAGAAATAGAATGTTCTAAATGAATGGGAATTATGGTTCAGATTTTTGACAAATAGGAAGTGATTAAACCATGGGATAAGTCGTGCAAGTAACTTAGTTTGTTTTAGGGGTTCAGCAAAGTTTGTTTTAGGGGTTCAGCAACATATATTTGATCCCATACACTATTTAAATCTATATTGTAGTCGTTTAATTCAAAAGTTATTCAGTAAATATCGTTTCTATCTAGTGCCTTTTCTGTCTGACGATTTAGCCAAGTCGGTAAGACGTTCGACTTCTATCTGAGCAACGCATGTTCAAATCTAGGTGCAGCCGTAACTTTTTTTTTCTCCCAGTAACGACGAAATCAACACCGTGTGTTGTGTTGATTTAACACATAAAAGTGGTAGTCACGCTGGGACACCGCATTGTGTTGAATTAACACAAGTATTTTTTGCAGTGTACATTGCTGTAAAAGACATGTTGGTGCAACGTTTGATTTTCTACGCTTACAGATATTAATATTAGGGTTGCCAACTTTTGAAAATGGAAATACCGGACACCCTCTAGGAGTACGTATACTCTTAAGATTGTGATATCGTCGCTCGTCAAAATGTGAATCTGAGTTTCCGTCAGGATTTTCAGTTTGGGGGGTGTAAAGTCAAAATTCGAAGGGTGTAAGTGAAGTTTTGTACGGTTTCTATCGATTTTTTACAGCAAAACTGAGAAGGTTGGGGGGGGGGGTTCGAGACTTTGGGGGACACCCCCCACAGGGGGGGGGTCTGGCGGAAAAGTGATTATTTCACATAAAATTGAGTGATTCTGAGTTCGAATTTAGTAACTTTAGTTACTTTTCAAGCATTTATTAAACTTACCTATTCCAGTTTTGGTTGAGTCGGCACATGTAAGTTTTGTAGTCTACCATCAATAATACATCGTACTTTAAAACAGAAAAGCAAATATAATTGGCAATATAATTATGGCATGCACAAAATATATTTGAAAAGTAAATCTTCCCAGCTTCATTCTCCTCTACTCTCCATGGCTTGAAGAACCGAAAAGTTATTGAATTTGTATTAGAAAACTCCAAGATAGTCTAATTCTTGCTGCAATGAATCTCGCTGCTTAAGAATCTTGCAATGAAATGCAAAATTAAAATTATTAGAAAGTACCAAGTGGGTCAGTTAGGGGAGCGACAATAAAATTATTATCTGAGTTAACAAGTATTGTTGAGTAGCTCTAAATCTGTGGGGTAGGGAGAGAGAAAAATAATAAAAAACAAGGGTTTGTTGCGTAATAAAACATCCTCTGTCTTGAGAAGTCAATTAATACGATTGTATATAATGACAGATAGGCTTAATTTTCAAGTTTACACTTTATTTTCAAAGGAACAAGTATTTTTAGAAATCATTTAGTAGCTAATAAAACAGGCCAAAAATGGCAGGAGTTTCATAAAATAAATTATATTTAAGGCTGTAAGCATTTCGTATATTTGTATGGCTAAATGCCTCTCCAAATATGCTAGATTTAACCCAAAATAGGCCAAATTGGCATCACTGCCACCTTCCAAATTTTGCATCTGTTGGCGGTAGGCGTTATTTTGAAAGTACGACGGAACAACAAATTCGTTGCGGAATGGAATTGCGCTAGTGCCGTGATCCGCCGGTTGTCAAATGCGGTTCATTTTAGAATCCAGATTCAACTAAATCTACTTTCCACGGAATTAAAAAATAATATGATTTCAACAGAGAATACGACTAGTAAGAGGAAAAATTACCGAACATTTAACGTCAGGTTTTGAGGTCGTACCGGACAAGGAGACCAAAAACCGAACAGTCCGGTAAAATACCGGACGGTTGGCAACCCTAATTTAATGTTAGCAGAGTTCTAATTAGTTCATCCAGATTATGCGTGTATTTCTGCAAGGAATGCTAAACTGGGGAGCTTTCTGCAAACTCGCCTTCAGGGCTTGGGAACAGTTATGTAGGTGGGCAATCTGGTTTCCAATCGAGTTTTCATTTAAGCTTAGAAAAAAAAATATTGTAAAAGTATTTGTGTGCCTGCCGGGCAAGGGCCACACCCTGCCTTGACGTCAATAATGGAGGGAATAGGTGAACAGCCTTTCATATGTTTGTAGGAATATTTGCACCGAATTTTCTATGCAGCCTTAAAAAAAATGCAATTGGATTTGAAAGTGATAAGGAATTTGGGTTCTTCAGTCAAGTCTCATTGAAGATATTAAGATAGGATCATCGAAAGACTGTCGATGAAAGCTTGGATCTGACACAAATGTTTGTGCAACTTAACTAAACATTTTTGTAATATTACACAGCAGCCATGAAATAAAAGAATGGAAGATGCTTTTAAATTTGATGCTGCCAAATTACAGTTAAACCTGCTAAAAGCGGTATCAGAAGGGACCGCCCCCCCCCCCCCTCCCGGCTGATAAGTTCGAACGAAAGTTTAACTAGTTAATACGAAGAATAGTATTGCAGTACCTTACCATTTTATTCCATTAGGTAACCATGTAGTGTTCATCCGAAACTAAAGATTCCCACGCACAGTACACTGTATAGTATAGTGCTGGAACAAAATACACAAGAAAACTCCGAATGTATAAACTAAAGATGTTCACGCTATTACGTCCCTCATTTCATTCTTTGTTAACGTTCTCCTCGATGTTTATGGTTTTCTGCTTGATGACATATTTTTCGGCAAGATTTTTTAGTAGTGGGAAACTGGCGTTGCAGAAGATTGGAATACAGATTCAATCAGCTCTTCAAGCTACCTCTTACGTAACAGGTGCAATTTTATTACTGTCATTTAATGCCAACGCCATTAAACTAATTAATGTTTCATTAGTAAGAGATAAAAGTTTTGTTTTTTTCAATTCACGTATTTAACAAACCTTGTAATCAAACCTGGCCTATCAATATGAAGTTGTAGGAGGAAAATGTATGTCTTTGATATATTCCTGCCAAAATTTCACGTCATTTGGACAATAATAACAGAAATTATTCATTTTTTTTATGTAACTGCGATTTTAAACGACAGTCGCGAATAGGAAATACAACGATTTTTTACCTTTGTTGACGTCGACATATATCTCTGGAATGGAAAGGAGTACAAAAGTGATATTTTCCATTTCTTTGTAACTTAACACATATTACGTGCGAAAAGAGTAGCATTCAAATCTGAGAAGGTCGCCCTGGAGACATTGGATGGTTTGGGCTGGGATGACCCAGTTAACCACTTCAAAGCTTTTCTTGATTTCTGGATATCCAATCATGACATAATAACTAGAGCTAGGATTTTTATGTAGTATCACATTACGTAATATGTACATACATATGCAACAAAATAATATTGAAATATATAGAATAATATGTAATTAAGGTAAAATATGTAATATCAAATAAACCAAATATGTAATTTTTGTTTATCTTTTCATACACACAGTGGTGATTTAATAAATGGTGCTTTTCATAATTTTACCTCACTAGAACTTTGAGGTACAGTATTTTGCCATATTTACATAAAATATTGCGTATTTATTGCAGCGATAATTACCTTTGTTTATCTTTTCATACATACAACGGTGATTTAATATGATTCATAATTAATTCATCTTACTAATATATTTATGCACAGTAAACTATCAGGTATTTTACCACATTTCTGTGTGGGATTTACGTAAAATATTTTGTATCAAATAAGATAAATATTTACTACAGGGATAAACATTAACATTTGCTTATCTTTTCATACATAAAATAATGATGATTTTGATATTTCGCTGTCAGGTGCTTTGCAAAATCTTCTGCGGTCATAGATTGTCACCAATCAGAAAGGATATACTCGTATGCTAGGGTGACCAGAATTTTGAAACAAAGAAACGGCACATTTTATAAATTTAGGCATAAGAAACGAGACAAAACAGAACACTTAAATAGCCCTATCTAAATAATCTTAGGTGTTATGTTTAGAATGAGAAACAATGCTTTTAACCATGTATTTTTCTGATCAATGAATATCTTGTAAGATTTTAGGATTATTGAACAGTGGACTATGAAATTGTTAACAAAGATCCTGAAAATGAGTCGTTTCTTGTACAAAATGGTTTCTGTGATCAGTCGATAGAGAATTTACAATTGAAACAGTTCTTTCAACTACAGCATTTGTGCCTTAGAAAACCAATGCAAAACTCACAACCACCTCAATGTTCGTAGTGCATGGAATACATAACATCACCTTTGTTAATGTTTCTACCTGCTCGCAGGTGGCAACCAATGTGAAAACATGATGACGTATGTACTTTTTATCTACTGTCAGGCAATTGTTGAAATTTACCGTATTTGCCGGCGTATAAAACACCTCCCCCCCCCCCCGAAAACGTGTTTTTACGCCGGTGCTTCGTATATTCCGGCAAATACAAACAACTATCGGCAATATTGTGTAGGCGCATTAACAATACTGTTGAATTTGAAGTGTCGTATTTCACCGCCTTTGTTTCCGTTACATTTCTTTTGTAATTTTGAATGAAGTATCTAAAGTATTGCTGACGTAAGATTGTCTTTCAAAAGTGCCGAAACTAATGGAATTTTAACGTACACATTTTCCCCGAAAATCGTCCTTAAAAAGAGGGTACACCTTATACGCCGGTGCGTCCTATACGCCGGCAAATACGGTATTTGAGCCAAAACAACATTTAAGATATTAAGTAAAGTGAAAAAATCGTCAATTTATTTCTAGTTGAAGAACTGTGACACTTGGCGCCCCGAGACAACGGGACATGTAACGAGAAAAAAGGACAGCCCCGTTAAAAACGGTACGTCTGGTCTCTTAGTTTATTATATACATACTTTGCGTCTGGTCACCCAATCGTATGCTGAAAACTATATTTCCGCGTCGCAAGCTGTTACTGGTGTATGTAGTAGGAATCTAGGTAAAAATGGCAGGGGAAAATATGGCAAGCGGAAAAAATGGCAGGTGGAAAATATGGCAGGGTAAATGTGATGTAATAAATATTTTGAACAGGACAGAATCGAAGGGAGAAGAGAGGGAAAGATTTAATCACAAGAATTTCGCAAACTTTCGGTTAGAAGATTTCTACAATTCCATCAGTCAATAATTTTCCAAATAAACAAAATACAAAATTGTGTCTTTTCTTTCCACCAATCAGGTGTCACTACTAATTAAAAGTTCACTTTTCTTTTCGACGCGTACCTTCCTTTCAGCTGTCAAATATGATGAGCTGCAAGATCACAAACAACAGTTAAAAGAAGAAAAGTGAATTTTTAATTAGTAGTGGACGGGATGAACAGTTTCTTCTATACGACAATGGTCCAGATTCTGATAGCAGATTACTTCTTTTTGCTACACATAGATGCCTTAAGTATCTTTCTGAAGCACCTGTTTGGTTTATGGACGGGAATTTTGCAGTGGCTCCTCGATTATTTACTCAGTTATATGTAATAAGGCTTCCGATAGGAGAAACAGCTATAACGGTTGCTTATGCATTGCTTCAGAAGAAGACACAGGCGACGTACGAGGAATTATTTGAGGTAAGAACATAACGATATATAACATAACATAACGATATATATATATATAAAATTTTGTAATATTACGAATTTTTATAAGCACAGTAGGATAAGAGGGCGTAATTTCATTTGACGCTCGTAGTCATTATTACATTCTTAGTGGAAAACCAATGGATACTTGGTTTGTAGAATAAAAGGTTGGCTACCGGCTTGGTATTCGTGAGTTTTTAGGCATATCCCGGACGTATGGTAGCCCTAATAAATGAAGTTTTGTGTATATGGAGACATTAATTGTAATATAATCTATTTATTGGTTTCAGGTGCTGGTTAATAAGTGCCCTGACTTGGATTACCATTTGTCACCCAGAACGGTTGTATGTGACTTCGAAGTAGCAGTTCACAACGCAGTTCGAAATAAGCTTGGACACGATATTTCTATACAAGGATGCTTCTTCCACCTAAGACAAAGTAAATATCGCAAAATTCAAGAATTGGGTTTGTCAGGAGTTTATAAAGAAGATGTACAGTTTTCTATGTTCTGCAACCAAATTGATTCACTGGTGTTCCTGCCATGTGAGGATGTATTGCAGGGCATGGAATGTTTAAAGCAGATAGCTTCTCCAGAAGCAGAAGAGGTAGTACATTATTTTGATTCAACGTATGTATCCGGCTCATACAGGAGGGTGGGAGGGGAAGAAACTCTGAGAGTAAGACGCATTCCGCTACGGTTTTCTCCCCAAAATTGGAATGTACATCAGGCTACCCTTGGGGACAACCCACGTACTAATAATTTATGCGAGGGTTGGAACAATAAGTTTTCCAGTCTTATTGGGTACAACCATCCAACAATTTGGAAGTTAGTGGACTGCCTGCAACAGGACTGCGCGGCATTGGAGACCGAGTATGAAAGAGGGCAAGTACCGAAAAAGAAGACAAACCGAGTGTGTGTTGATTTGCAGAACAGGTTGAGGAATTTGTGCCTAGATTACATTGATGGGAAAACATCTCTTCAAGACTTCTTGCGCACTGTTGCTCACAATTTAAGATTTTCCACGTAAGGTGCAATGTCAGTACTGTTGTTGCATGGAAATTATGTACTGTATATAGTAGCTATAAGGAATTTGACTGTATGATCTGCATCGTACAAGATTATATAATAGTTCTTGTTCTATATAAATTATGTACTGTATATAATAATGTGGTTACTGTTGTCTGTAAATTACGTTCTGTATGTAGCATAACGTCGGACCAAAGATAATAGCAAATGAAATAAAAAAGTACCAAAATATTCGTTTGACAAGTTGTGTATTTATAGTCAATTTGTTTCTCGAATGTTCCAGTACGAGTTATTAGGCTACGAGGCTGGAAGTTCTTCAAATAATATATGAAGGAGGTAAGTGAGTAATAAATTTGAAAATGTGTTCTTACGTGTTCACATATTGCTACCATTCGTTATATTTGCTGTTACGTTTTAGGGCTGCCATTTTACGCTCTAAAGGCTATCCTGCCATTTTTTCCGCCTGGCATTTCTTCCGGCTGCCATATTTTCCACCTGCCATTTTTTCCGCTCTAAAAACTACCCTGCCATTTCTTCCGCCTGCCATTTTTACCGCATTAGTCCTGTCTTATTTCGACCTATATTTACTCCAAAGAATGTTGGGGAATCCCTTGCTCATCCATTGCACAATTATGGAATACGCATTTTTATTTATTTATTTATTTTGACATAGCAGGTTTGAAGTCGTTGGTGGTATTGGAAATATAAACGGCAGTAAACTATAGTAGAATGTATATAACAGGAACATGTTAAATACATGAACTGACAGGCGAATACCATGCCGCCTCAGTTCTACTTTTAATGGTATTTGAAATATCACGCACGAGTTAATTTTCCCACATTTTTGGCATCCTATAGCATCGAAACGAAGCATTTGTGCACTCTCTATTGTCTGTACTTTTTTTTTTCATGTCCGGAATCTCGTGCGCCGGAAGGTGGTTTTGTTTGTGTTGTTTTGTAACACCTTGTATATACTGACAATCTTGAATTGCTCTGTACCCTGTGAGACATTTTTTTAATGTAGTCGGAAACCAAAGTTCAGAAAGAAAATTGCAAAATGTGTAGGTTTATGTAAAAGCAACACAAAATATGTAACTTAGAACGAAATATGTGAAATAAAATTGAAATATAATTATAGTAATGCTACAATTCATGAACATTTCTACTTTCTTGCGTCCTACATTCCTGCAGATACAATAAGTAATTACATAAAAAAAACTAGATCTACATATAACCAAAAGTCAGCTAATTGTGAAAACTAAGTTTTAATGAATCTTCTCAGGGCAGAAGAGACAGAGGGAGAGGGAGGTTAGTATATAGCCCATCAGCAAATGGATTCCTTATCCCCATATCACTTTCATCCTCCTCTCAGGAAATACTCCCTTAGCTACAACTGAAATTGCTCAAAATGTTACTAATTAACATTAAGGATCTCCTTTCGGAATATTTGCTCCTGGCATCAGGAGGAAATCTGCCATGGAAGGGAATTCCTGATAG